>JAAAKG020097277.1:0-16042 GCA_010014905.2 Druon quercuslanigerum
TCAAAAATGTGGTCGGGTCAATTTGACCCGGTGTAGGGAACTCGATTGAAAAAATAGGTGTAGGGAGGGAAGGTTAAAAGAGGAACCTTTAGAGTGTTTTCAAAGGTTCCAAGGAATTTCACAGAATTGCAAATAATTTTAAAAGATTCAATTCAATTTTTCTTTATTGGCTCTCAGCAACTACATGTAGATTTGCAGCAGTTTTATTTGATCTCAAAGTTTTCAAAATTGTATAATACATTTTAAGAGATATTATAAATTTCAAGATAATTTTACGTGATTTCAAAGAATTTCATAGGATGATCAAAAATTTCAAATGATTTCATAAAATTTCAGGTAATTAAAAGATATCAAGGGATTTAAATAATTCTTACAATATTTGAGGTATTGCTAGAATTGCAAAAGAAATGAAAATATTCCATGAGATTAGTTTCTATAGATTTCAACAGATTTAAGCAAACTGGAAAGTGTTTAAGTAGATTTCAGTGGATTTTACGTTAATTTAAAGAATTTTAAGTTTTAGTGAGATCACAATTTTTCTAAGTGAAAAAACTTATTTGATTTCAGAAAATTTCAATAGATTTAAAAAATATATTAAGGATATCAATAATATTTAAATGGTCTTCAAAGGATTTCTAGTGATCTTTAGGGAATAAATGAAATAAAATATTAAGGGATTTCTACGGTTTGCAGGGATCTCAGAGATTTCAAAAATGTTTGAGGGACTTCATCTAATTTAAGGGATGCAGCATGGGATTTAATTTCAGGGTCTCTTAAAGGATTTCAAAGATTTTAGGGTACTTTAAAATATTCGACAGGATTTCACGCGATTTGATTGAAGACGTTATTGAATGCCAGATTTCAAGAATAATTTATTTTTGTATCAGTGAAGTGAGTCCGGGTCCTGAATGTTAGTGAGAATTGTTTAGATTTCAGTAATTATTGAAAAACCCTTGAAATTCTACATTAATTAACAGGATGGCCGCTTAACCAAGAATTGGTTTTTATTTTATTTTTTTACCCTTATTTTACAAATTTGTAAAAAAAATCTGTCCAAATTTGATTTTTAACCGTTTCTGAAATAATTAATAAAATGATTATATTTTTCAATTATGACATAATTCAGATTAGAATGCATAATTCGGAAACATTTCACTTCAAAGATTTTTAATTTTTAGGCGTACAGAATTTTAAAATGCAGTTTTAACGACTTAAATAATTAAAAATTAGAAGCGTTTAAGAACGAAGATTTTTGATTAAAAAGAAACATTTTTAGTTAATCAATTGTTAATATAAATTAATTAATGACTTTTTAAATTAAATTGTACTTTAAGATTTAAAAAGAAAATAATTATTGATTTTACAAGGCTATTCGGAATCAGTTCACAATTTTAGAATTTACAGACTTCAACGTTAAAAATTAAACTGTTTCAATTGGAAAGTCTTATTACTTAAATAAATATAAATGCCCGATTAAAAGTTTATTAACTATTTTTAATTTTGAAATAAATTCGAAATAATATATGTATAATGAAAGGCTTTCATTAAATTTCAAATATTATTTGACAAAATTCGGCTATTCGTACCAAAATGTTGATGCACTAATTTAGTCCACCAATATAGATTTTGGCAGGTATCGGTTAAGAGAATATTTAAAAAGATTTACAAAATTATCAAAACTGAATGTGGAAGATTTTATGTAAATTGTTTTAATTTGGCAGAAAATTAAAAAACTTAGGAAAAATTTGAATCATTTTAAAAGATGTTTAAAAGTTCTGAAAAAATTTTTAAAAAAATTTTTATTTGAAAAAAATTTAAAACAACATATAAATGTTTTAAGATTTTGAAATAAAATGTTTGAAGCCTTTTAACGGCTTTTAATATATATTTAAAATGTTATTGTAAAAAGTGTTAGTTTAGAAAAAAAATGAAATCGATCAATTTTTAATGTTTCTAGCTTTAAAATTGCTTAAAATTATATAATTTAACAAATTTTTTAACGCATTGTTTGATTTTTCAATATAAAGCATTGAAAGTTAGAACTTGGATTTACATTTTTGCAACTGAATCTAAATCTTTGAACTCTATAGTTTATAAAAGTTTAAAATAATTTGGAAGTTTAACTGCATTTAATTTAAAAAATTTCAGTTTGCTTCCATTTTATACGTGTATATTAGTGAACATTTAAATACCACTTTTTTAAAGTGTGAAACTCTAGTTGTAAATGTTTTAAATTTACGAGTTTCACTTATAGTGCTTTAATTTGTAATACAGTTTTTAATATGTACTTCAAGTGGAAAAATGTTTGGCTTCAGAGTTCGATTTTTAAAATTTTATTGACCTTGAAAAGTATTTGCGAACCGGGAATTTTTTTCTTCGATTAAAACGGGCCATCCTGATGAATAATTGTACAAGACATTGTTGATAAATTAGTCTGCAACCAGTTAAATATGTTAAAGTTAACTGGATTTTTAAAAAAGTAGACCTGAACACCTAGAAGAGTCAATGAATTGTGAAACCGGACTTATGTAGCAACCCTGTAATGAAATCTTAGTATCCTAAAGATTTTCTACCCGCTTCTATAATTTGTAAATGATATATTTTCAGACACTGCCACAAAGAAAAGCTTACCATAAGTAAACGTTGAAAAAACCGACCCGAAATCGAAACGCGAGTTCAGAATAAGGGAACAAAAAACGACGACGAGCGAACAAGGAAATTGTTCGAGTATCGCACGAAGCAACCGAGCAGAACAATCGCAGCATCTTTCCAGGACTCAAGACTGCCATCGAATTACGTCTACAATAAAGAAATTTTATTCTATTGTTAACGTTTTTACGTTTTTAATTTGTTAAGCGTCGCGCTCTTTATATTGTATTTAAATCCCGAGCCACCCTGCCCTTTAATTATTCTGCGGTGCAAACACGTCATCGTCGTTGTGCTGTGCTTTTTAAACACTCTCGGGAAAATTGACACGAAACGTTCCTTGTTGTGTGTGTTGCGTGCTGCTGCTGCTTGTTTTTGTAAAAAGTGCTCCGCGACTTTCGAATATTTTTAACTTCGAATATTTTCACTCTCTTACCTTACCTACCTTGTCGAATGTAATTGTGGATAGTGGATTGTTTGTTTTTTAACGATTGTGTATATGTAATTCAAGGCGCTCCATGAAACTTTTATTTCTCTACTTTAAGAAATTCTACAATAAGAAGAAGGTCCTTAAGCTATTATAGTTATATTAATAAATAAAGCGAGCTCGTGAGAACGCGTCGTCTCATAAGTTTCGATCGTTTTACTTATACGGAGAGAAAGTTTATTGCGATTGGGATTCGCCGTGAAAATTTGTACGATTAGTCTTGAAAAACTTTTCCTCAAAGGTGATGATTCTTCTCTAGATCCTCCGTACCTGATATTTAATTGCAAGGGCGAGGCGAATAGCCGACTTCTTTAAAGAAAAAAAAAAATGAAATTATATATAGATTCGCGAAATCGTCGTAACGAATGTCGCTTGTTATCTTTGCATATTGTCCTCTGTCTCTCTTCCACTTTACGAATGGCCTACGAAGATTTAGGGCGCGTCCTTTGTCGCTTTTAGAAAATTAATTGACAAAGCAAAAGCTTAATCGAAGTAGCGAAGAAATACAAAAGGAATAAATACTTCGTCACGCTTTATGTGGAAATATTGAAACTCAGGCCTCACAGACCGGTTCCTACAGTACCATATTTTCAAGATTTGCTCGCTTTGGGTAGCCTACTTGAGTCAGGCACTTTGCAAAAAAAAAAAAGAAAAGAAAAAATCTCTATTAGTCAATTTTTTAAATGAAAATATCACACTAGTCACTTTTCATTCAGTAAATTAATTAGTGGATTCATCACTATTTATTTCAGGTCTATACCTTTTGCTGAATTATCTTGAATTCTTTGAAATATTTCAGGGTGTTTCTAATGATTCCGAGAAAAGGTCAATATATTTCAAAAATTTAAAGGAATTTTTAAGATTTTAGGGTATTTTTAAAACTTCTAAGACATTCTCACAGTATTCAATGTATTTTCAATACATTTTCCATAATTTCAGAAAATATTTTATAATATTTTAGTGAGTTTTAAAGAGTTTATTTATGAGAAGTGAGATATTTTGTAGGGGTTTCAAAATTTGTAGATTTTCAAATATTTTTTGGAATTCGCTCTGAAGAACTTTAAAACTGTGTTAAAGGAGTTTAAAGGATTTATTGATTTCAGTAATTTAAGAGAATTTAAATTACTTGAGGGTATTGTAAAAGACAAAAAGGCTTTAAAGGCTGAAATATTTCAGGGCGTTTTAATAGATTCCAAGGCATTTTCAAGAGATTTAAAGAATTTCAAGGAATTTAATCATTTTATGAGATTTTAATATTTTAATGTAATTCAAAGAATTTATTCACGCGAAGTGAGAGTTTTAGTAGGGTTTCAAATATTTTCCAATATTTTTTCATTTAATTTGGAATTCTTCTTAATTAATCCTGAATTCTTCAAATCTTTTAAACTCATCTTAAATTTGCAGGTATTTCATAAAATTATTTTGAATGTCCTTTTAATTTTTCTAAACTCATTTCAAACTTATACAATGATTTTTTTAATTGTTTTCAATTCACTGAATTGTTTTTTTTCAATTTAGCTGAAATTTTTACGAATTTAATCGAACTCTTCTCATTTCAATGGATTTTCTTTAAATTTTTAAAAGTTTTAATTTAATTGATCCTGAAGTATTTCAACTTCACCTATAACTCTTAGCCATTTTATCAAATTCTTTAAATTCCCTTTAATATTTCTATGCTTGTTTCGAAGTTACTGAATTCAATGATTTTTTATTTCATTTTCTTAAATTGTTTTCAATCCATTTGAACTTTTTTAAATTCACCTTGAATTTTTTTGAATTTCTCGAATTCTTCTCACTTGTTTTAAGTTTCTCTGAATTCCCTCAAAATTTATTGTAGTCCATCAAATTTTTTCGGATGCTTAAAATTGTTCCAATTCATTTGAATTGAATTATTTTGTCGTCGTTCGTCACTTCTTGTGTTAATTTTTTCTTTAGAATTCTCTTAAATTTTTTTAATTTACTTGAAACCTTCTAAATTCACTTAACTCACTGAATTTTTAAAAGTTTGTAATTTATCCTGAAACCTCACTTTAAATTCTTAGGCATTTTATCAAATGCTTTGAATTCTATTAAATTTTTCTAATCTTATTTCAAAGTTATTGAATTCAATTAAGTTTTTTTCATATTTTCAAATTGTTTTAAATTCATTTAATATTTTTTCTAGTTCACCTTGAATTTTTATGAATTTCGTCGAATTCTTCTCTATTATCTTAAATTCCTCTAAATTCATTCCAGTTTTACGGAAATCAATGGCATTTTTTATATATTTTACAATAAATTTGATTTTTTTTGGAATATAACTTCCGAAATCTTATGAATTTATCATAAATTAAATTTGTTAAATTTTCTAACAAAAATATTAATTTTCCACTGAAAAAACATATGTTGGTCCCTATATTTTATCCAATAGGGACTGTGAGGCCTGAAAACTATGTTTTGACAATCTTCCACAGAATTAACATGTTAATCGCTTAAAAAGCTGAATATTTACGGAAGATGCTGTTGAAATTAATATGCAATTATTAAGAAACAGGACGTGATAATAGTGAACGAAATATTGATGTGCAGTCTTACGAATATGGCCGAGATGATGTGTGACTCGGATCACTTCTCATCTTAACCATCAACCCTTTTTATCGACTCGCTAAACGCGCCTTAACGCCATTGCATTAGATGCAATTAAGAAATCGACTTGAAGCACTTGCTTGCAATAATCCCCAAAGTGCTTTCTATTTTTATTCTCTTTTAGTTTTACGAGTTTCGAGATACAAAATTTCATTAAAAGTGGGCAAAAAAATGCATTTTAAGTCTCCCTTTTTTCACTGCGTATGAAACAAAAAAACCACCTTCTGTATTTAAACAAGCAAAAGTATCTTACAAACGTTTTAATAAAAACTGCGAAACATTATTATACAATACTTTTTGTAAATACTATTTTTTCTAGAAAAGATTTTGTTTAGATTATAAGAAACTTTTATCTTGTTCATAGAGTCTTAATAATTATATTTTGCTTTTATTACCCAAAATAAATTTTCTGCAGTCTCATTCTCTTTTTGCTCTTTTATATTTTTTATATAATATTTTTACCGGGGTAAATCGAAATTACTCGAAAGCTTTTAATGGCATATTTCGGATTGAAAAAAGTCCCTGCTAATAAAAAGTTATTTATTAAACAGATATTTTGAAAGTTTGTAAATTTAATGAAAAAAATATAATAATAAAAAGAAAGAAAGAAAAAAAAGAAAGTGGGTGATGGCGAAAGATCGAGCAATGACACGAACTATTTGTGTTCGTAGTTTTGATGATATATTTTATTTTTTATTGTTCTCTTGTTTAATTATATTGATATTATAATAATTAGGGACTGCGATTGTCATAAAACGTGTTTGGCAGCTGCAATATCGGAAAAATCCTAAACGCGATGTATGTAAAATTCATAATAGCTTTCTTTGTGTCGCGTGATGGCACTGACTGCAACACAATTATACATACACGACACACTATACACGGTGTACACAAAACACGAACACTAACTCGTCTCCGACGAAATGCTATCACATAACAATAATTGTATTATTGAACGATATGATAATTGCAATTTATTATTGTAATAGTTAATATATTATAATATAAAATAATATTATTAAATATATGGCAAAATAATTTAAGTCGCGATCATGTTTTTTAGTTAAATATTTACAATATTTAAAAAGAAATTCAACAGATCCAAAACTTGACAGAAGATAATCGAAAATGTATATTAGGTTTATGAATATAATTTTATTAATTAGCTTGAAAATCATTTTTATCATAATTACATACCTGCACTATTAATCTTCCTTTAAAAATTTGGCTAGTAACTTTGTTTGGAATCCTAATTTGCAAGAAAATACTGATTTTGTAAAATACAAATATAATTTTGTTGAAATTTTCTTTTCAATGAAAATAGTTTCGATGGACCCAGGATGAACCAGGATCGCTCGGATTTTTTCAAGATCTATTATATTTTTTCGACGGGAAACTCACGAGGAAATGTATGAACTCTCGAAAAAAAATTCCAGTTGGAAGGGCTCGGAGAACCCTTTTTTTCTGGTATAACTTGGCAGACCTTGAAATACAAAGTATTTTATTTAAAGTACTTGAACGAAGCAATTGTCGATAATTGTTCGCAAATGTAAATTTGTTAAATTATAAGCCTTTAAAATTTAAATATTTGAAAAATGAAAAGTAGTTTTTAATAGAAAAGTTTTGAAAAACGCTATCGCAACTGAAGGGCAAAAATTCTATGCATTGGTATTAACAGATAGTAAAAATTGTAATTAATTTATTTTTTTGTATATCTATTTGATTTAATAATTAAATAAATTATTTAGTCTATCAAAGAATTTTTGAAACTTTTAACATTGAAAAAATTGTTATTGTGAACTTAAAATTGATTATGATTTTCATATTAGGCAATAGAAACCCAAGGATGCGTGAATTTCTTGCTACTTTTTAACATTTTACATTGCTTTATTGTTATGAAGTTTTGTATGTAATTATAACAATTATATAATGAATATATACTTTAGATAAATTTAAGTCAATTTCCAATTTGACCATTTTTGATAAGATATTAATTTTAAATTGTTCAATTTTGAAATGTAATTTAAATTCTTCGAATATTAATGTATTAGTGATGTTTCAACTTTCAAAGCTTTATCTAACAATTTTGAAACCTTTTTGATTTGAAATGTTACTAATTCAATATTTTCAAATCTGGTTTTAAAATTCGATGAAATTTCTCGGTTTACTTTTTTAAAAATGCACAGGGTGTCTAGCTGGCTGAGAATTTCGTTAGCCATGAAGTCACCATAAACGTTACCACAGAATTTGTAAAAAAAATGCTTGGGACTTTTAGTAAAATAATAATTTTTTGCTTCATAATCTTGGGGTTGGAACAGGTAAAGGTATAATTTTGAGTTTTGGAAAGGGAATTTCCATCAAAAATTATAATTTTTACTTTTTGAGATGATGTTAAATTAAAATACTCTGTAGAAAATTCATGGTCTTTTTGTTAAAATGTATTTTTTTATCTCGAAATTTAACAACTTTTTTAAAAATTTGTTGATAGCTCAACTTCTTTTTTTGGTAGAAAATTGTTGTTTTGGTTAATTCAAACTTTTTTTCCCCTTTAAAATAAAATATTTTTTTAATTTTAAACGTTAAATTGTTTTTTTTTGTGTGAAAATTAATCTTTGTTTTAACCAATAAATTTTTGTAATTAAATTAATCGTTGGCTGTCCAACGGAAAAAAGTAGTAACTCATGCGCATGTATCGAAAAAGTCTCTGGAAAATGGAACTTACCAGCAGAGTTCTTAAATGCCCAATAATTTGTTGAGTAAATGCTTTCGAGAATATGCTCCGCATTTAAGCTCAAGCAGAGCATTTTTTGTTTAAACAAATATATATTTCGCTGTAAATTTAACTATTTAGTTGAAAGTGGAACTGTTTCGTTAAAAATACATTCATTTGGTAGTTGGATCATAATTTTAGCTGGCATCTTTTTTTTAAGCTTAATTTTTTTTTTTTAAATTAGTGACAGAAAATCCATCTCATTCGTTGAAAGTTAAGTTTTTTCTTATGTATAAATATATTTTTCAACTGAAAACGTAACTGGTATGTACGTAACCTATACGGTTGGCTTTATACCTAGAAGAATTTAGAAATTTGGATATGATAGCAACCCTGAATAAGTCACTGTTTAATGCCAATAATATTTTCTATTATCTTTACTTATTTTACCGTTTAAATTAAGGGCCCTTTTCAACTTGAAGCGATACTAATCTGTTTAAAGTTCAATCACTTGCATAAAAATTCATTTATTCCGAGTAATTTTTTTAAACGAAAATTCCGCTGCTTTCTAGTAAAGGGCAAGACAACATATGGATTAAACTATATTTTTGAAACTCAACTGGTTCTGTTTAAAGTTAAATTTGGAATTTGTTTCAAAATTCAATATTTTGGATGAAATGTTTTCACTCTAAATTAACTGAAAACCCTTTCTGAGTTGAAAAATTCGTTTCTTCTGATGGGAAATCCACTTATGGACTGGTATGTGAAAGGAAATGAAAAAAAAAACGGTAAAAGCTGCTGAAAATCACTGTATTTCCTTGAATCGGCCAGGCTTGTAGTAAAAAAGATACTGAAGTGAAAAAATTCTGTTTAAAAAAAATGTGCTGCCATAACGGAATGTCAAATATTATTTTTTGTCTTCGGTCGAGACTTTGGCAGTCTAGTATTCCTCGGCTCCCTCTCCCTCGCCTTCGGTGGAGTCCATGCCGACTTCTTCGTAGTCCTTCTCCAAAGCTGCAAGATCTTCCCTAGCTTCGGAGAATTCACCTTCCTCCATACCCTCGCCGACGTACCAGTGAACGAACGCACGCTTGGCATACATCAAATCGAATTTATGGTCGAGCCTTGCCCAGGCTTCAGCGATAGCCGTTGTATTAGACAACATGCAGACAGCACGCTGAACCTTGGCCAAATCACCGCCGGGGACAACGGTAGGTGGTTGGTAATTGATTCCGACCTGGAAATTAAAATGAAATTCATTAATTTCTTACAATTCAAATCAGTATACAAAATGGAATTAAACAATCAATGAACTTTATTTTTTTTCTAAGCATCTTTCAAAAAGAATCGAACTTTTCTATAATTTGTGGACAATCCCAAATTATTTCTTTTTTAACGAAACTGATAAAGACCTTACTGGGAGGCTTGCATTTTTAACCTAACAGAATTTTTGAAGATTAACTTGACAAGAAAAATATAATAAGATTTTAAAGAGTTTAATTTATAAACAAAATATATCAATTTTCAGCCAAAATGAAAATAATTTTTACAACAGAATTTAACTTTTAACCCGCAACGAACAATTAAATGCAGTAGCATCGAGAATCTTGGTAAAATCAGATAGATAATATTTACCTTGAAACCGGTGGGACACCAGTCGACGAATTGAATGGTACGCTTGGTCTTAATTGTCGCAATCGCAGCATTCACGTCCTTGGGAACAACGTCTCCTCGGTACAACATGCAGCAGGCCATGTATTTTCCGTGACGGGGATCGCACTTGACCATCTGGTTGGCTGGCTCGAAGCACGCATTCGTGATTTCACCAACTGACAGCTGCTCATGGTAGGCTTTCTCGGCAGAGATAACTGGCGCATAAGTCACCAAGGGGAAATGGATTCTCGGGTATGGCACCAAGTTCGTTTGGAATTCCGTGAGATCTACGTTCAGGGCACCATCGAACCGGAGCGATGCTGTAATTGAGGAGACAATCTGTCCAATCAGTCTGTTGAGGTTCGTGTAGGTGGGTCTTTCGATATCCAAATTACGACGGCAAATGTCGTAGATAGCCTCATTGTCAACCATAAAAGCGCAATCAGAGTGTTCGAGAGTAGTGTGGGTGGTGAGAATTGAGTTGTAGGGTTCAACTACGGCTGTGGAGACCTGGGGTGCTGGGTAGATGGCGAATTCGAGCTTGGATTTCTTGCCATAGTCAACAGAGAGACGCTCCATCAAGAGGGACGTGAATCCTGAACCAGTGCCGCCGCCGAACGAGTGGAAGATGAGGAAACCCTGTAATCCGGTACATTGGTCGGCGAGTTTGCGAATTCGGTCCAGAACCAAGTCGACAATTTCCTTTCCAATCGTGTAGTGACCGCGAGCATAGTTGTTCGCTGCGTCTTCCTTGCCTGTGATGAGTTGTTCGGGATGGAACAACTGGCGATATGTTCCAGTTCGAACCTCGTCTGAAAACATAGATATTCACTCATTAATTGTGGTATAGAAAAACTTGGAATTTTCAAAGAATGCCTATATTGTCTGCGCGACCGTGTGGTCAATTATAAACTTCAGTGGAACATCAACAATTATAATGAAAAAAAAAAAGTAATTCTTTACAGAAGTGTTGAAATGTGCCTAATTGGATGTTATGTGACAGTTTATTCGAGTATTATTGAATTTTTAAACTAAGAAAATTCAAATTTTAACTAAAAGTTGAATTTGCAACGAAAAAGACCAATGTTTAAAAAAATAGTTCAATTTTTAATTTAAAAATAACTATTTGACCAAACATGGAGTAGGTAAATTTTCAATTACCAGAATCATTTTTCAACAAAACAAAATAAGGAATTTTCAACAGTTAATTCCCAATCAAGAGTGAATTTGTAACTGAAATTTTGCATCGTCAAAGAGAAAAATGCATTTTTAAAGAGGTAGTAGAACTTGTCAAATTTTTAAACAAAAAGTTGAATTTTTAAAAAATATAGATTAATTCACTACAAAAAAATACGAATTTTCAATCAAATTCAAGAATTATGAACCTAAAAGTTGAATTTTTAAGAGAGAATTTTTTTTTTTGAAATAAAAAATTTTTAATTTCTACAAAATAATAGATTTTTTAAGCCAAACATGCCAAATTTCTACAAAATAATATAATTCTGAACAGAATAGTTCAATTAAATAAGAAACAATTGCATTTCTGAACAAAAGCATCAACAAGCAATCCAAAAAATTACTTTTTTAATCAAAAAATAAATAAAATTAAACCAAAAATAGATGAATTTTCCGCTCAAAAAGACCAATGTTGAACAAAATTGCTGAATTTACTACCAAGAACTAAGATTTTGTAATAGAAAAGAGATGAATTATCTACCAAAAATATAATAAACAGAAAGCAGTTTAATTGTCTTATTGGGTTCTATTAAAAAAAAAAAAAAAAAACGAAAAAATGGGAAATCTTAAATAAAAATGGTTTTGCGAAATATATTTAGTGATTGAGAAACTTACCAACTACTGTCGGTTCGAGATCGATGAACACCGCCCTGGGAACGTGTTTTCCGGCTCCAGTCTCGCTGAAGAAGGTGTTGAAACTGTCATCACCACCTCCGATAGTTTTGTCAGATGGCATTTGGCCGTCCGGTTGGATGCCATGTTCGAGACAGTAAAGTTCCCAGCAGGCATTACCAATCTGGACTCCAGCCTGACCAACGTGGATTGAGATACACTCACGCTGAAAATGAAGTATTCATTATGAACTGCCACTTTCAAATATTGTTAAATTTCGAGAAAAACAACGAAAAAGGTTCAATTCGTTAAAAGTTTATTCTTAACACGATAAAAAAATGCAAATAAGTGGTAGGCTCTAAGAATCTGAAGACCTTGGAATATGTACTCGACCCTGATGACCCTGAATGAAATCAATTTTTCGTACATTTCATGAATAAACTAGAACACTGCAGCAGACTATTTAAAAATATTGATTTTGTTGTATGCAATGCAGGAGAATCTACCCGAATTTTGATCTACTGGAAATATTGAAATAAATTTAAATTATGAGACCGCTCCACAAACATATGAATTAATCAACTATAATAAATCTGCAATCTTGAATTAAATTTTTGTTGTGACAAGAGATGAACTTTGCGTGCACGTCAATCATAAATATATCACGAAACAAAAATAAAGTCAACTATAAATCAACCTGGTCATAAAGGAACAAAGAACTTTGAAGTATCAGCAATGTTCAAACTTGCAACGGTCATAAATTTATGAGACAATGGCTTAAGGCCGAGGTAAAAATTACATTGTGTAACAAACTCGAAATTATTCAAGGATGAGTTAACGATCCTTGAATTATTAATTGAAAAAGGGTACGGCCGTTGAATGAGTCACAGGAAACAGGGCGGAGCCGGCCGGTATTAACCGTTATAAAATGGCTGCTGTAATTTCTCCCAGGGACCAACGAACCGATTTTGAAAGTCCTTTTTTACCCAGGAAAAATTAATTTAAAGCGCACAATTGACCATATTTGTTATGTACTCACCATTTTGAAGATTTAGAAGTTGTTTTTCGATTAAAAAGCAAAGTTGATTGTTGGCTGAAGCGGGTTATGCAGCTTCTGCAAACTTCACAACAATGCTCTCAAACGACAAACGAATACTGCGCGAGTACGAGACGGGCGTCGTCTTTATAGCCTCGGTAACGGTCGTTTCCCCCCTTGTTCTGATTGGCTCTTCATGTCGTCATCTACGCTGGAATTGGTCGGATTTTGACCGCAGAACCCACACGCCATCGCACCCCTAAAGCCTTATATGGGATGTTGAAGAAGTAGTCCTGGACATCTGTCAATTTTTGCTCCATTTTCGCTGTGAGCATTGAGTAAACGATGCAATTAGGGATTTTTTTCAATTCCAGGATTTTGGATTCATGCATTTTTGTATTTTCTTGGGTAGATTTCCAATGGGAGAGACGTATTTGGCTGTTCTTTGGTGACTAATCAACTGTAGTTCCCATTGCGCCAGTAACGTATATCCATATATGGCATGTCTGGAAAACGTTATAAAACTATATGACATTATTGATTCGAAAGCCGAAAGAGGAAGCGAAAATTATTTGCACGCAGGGATACCGATGACAAATATCGTTTACATATCTTGTTTTTTTGCTACAAAAAGACTGTTTATCTCATTTTTGTTCCTCTTCTTTTCTTGTCGAAAAAAATAATTTATTCTATTTTTTATGTAGATTTCAAAATTGGAGGGAAAACGTGTTATTTCATTTTCCAGTATTTAAAATATTGTCTGATTTTTTTCCAGCATTTTTAATAATGGATACAATTTTGTTTTAATCAGTAATACCGTTGCTTCTAAATCATCCCTGTCCTTCATTAAATAAAATAAAATTTTACAGTGCACAATGCATAGAATTGGAGGGAAAACAGAACAAAGGCTTTTTCGGTGTTTTCCATCTTCATTGAAATTGCATTTTTGTTATCAACTCACATATATAAACAAAATTATTCATACCATACTAATATTACCAAAATATTAATTTTCATAGAATTTTGCTAAATCTGCATATAATATTTTTTCAACACTTCAATATGCTATGCATTTTTATTAAGTTGCATTAGTCAAGAATGTAATATTCTGGAGAGGGGAAGGGCAGAATAAACCAAATTTCTAAAGAAGAAAAATAAATGTATACACATTTTCTTAAGATATAGGAAAAATAGGTAATAAAATATATTTTGTTCAAAACATGTTTTCAATTTCGGCTTTCTTATTTGAAGCTTTTTGCTGGGTTTACATATTTTTAAGTTATGAAGACGCCCCTGAGACGTGCCGGCTGACGGCCTTTTCAACGGGATTGCCTATTATTGGGAATGGCAGAGAGTATTATAATGCTCTCTGGGGAATGTTGGTAGACGGAAAAGTCCGTAAGAGTGAAAGAGATGAACAGTTTTTCCGCAAGTCTCTTTTGCTCTTATGTGATTTTTTGTCATCAAGCAGAGATATAAATGCACCCAAACGGTTCTAGCCAGTACCTCACAAATAGCAAGAATGCTTTTGGATTTTCACTTTTTCAACTGCGAGGATTCGGATGCAGTGAAGAGTTCAAAATTCAAACGCACGTTTAAAACGGAAAAAAGTTTTGGTCACCAAGAATTTTAAAATTGAAACTCTTTTATATTTAATCCCTTTACAAAAATAAATTATTTTTATTAAATTTAGATCGTTAATAAACTATCGATTTTTAATTCGTTCATTTATACTTTTTAGAAAAAAGTTCCTCTTCTGAGAAAGAGTGAAAACTGATCCAAATTTGTCATGAATACTTTTTTAATAGGACGCGAAGCGTTAGTTTTATTTGTGAAAAACAACATTAAAAATAAAAAAAATAGTTTTTAGGACAAACGACAATGATACGAAATAAATTAATAGAAAAACGGATCACCAAAAAAGGATCTAAAAATGTAGTATGAAATTTTTTTACATAGGACGAGTAAATGTTTTTTTAAACGTAAAAATAAGCTTGAAAGTAGAAGAAAAAAAATTTGTTGGAAAAACAATACAAGGGACGAAAAAAATTAAAATACAAATTGTTCAACCAAAAAATATATACATTTTTGTCATAAATTCTTGTTATAAAAATATATTAAAAATAAAAACAATCAAATTTTCGGAAAAGGGATACTATCTATAAGAAAATTCTATTTAACAACATTTTTCGTCTAAATTATATCTATAAATTTGCTAAGAACCACCCTACGCTTGGAAGCGAAATTTTAGTTTGAATCGTAAAAAATATAATTGAAAATAAATAAATAAAACTCATGGAAAACGATACAAGTTGTAACAAAATATTTAATAACAATTCTTCTTTATTCAGGATGCGCACTTATTTTTAATTATAAAAATTATTACAATAAAAATACTTTTCTTTCAATACCAATGAATTGTAATAATATAAATGTATTAAAATGATATACTTATTTCAGGGTAGTTAAGAATAAAATTTCGTACAAAACAAGCGAAAAATATTAAAACAGTAACTCTATTTTGCAATACCTGAATAAGCAGCCCCAGACCGAGGTTTAGAAATAAATATAATATACATTCGTCATATAATAGAGTTGAACATAATGTAGAAAAGATTGCATTTTCGACTAAATCTAGTGCGAAATCGTTAAAACCAAAGGAGCTTTAACAAAAGAGAATTCACAATCACCAAATTAGAGTTATATTCAATTGAATAGACTTTGAAAAATAAAAATAATGTTAAAAATACACTTATAGTTAAAAATCACTTGTTTCTAAATTATTAAAAAAAAAGTTTTGCATGCAATTGGTATTATTGCCAGATATATCTTTGTTATTGCTATACCCTCGACATGCAGACATCTTGGATTTCCCCCACCCAACGGCTCGGTACTTTTTCTCTCTGTCTTCTCTCTCATTTCTGTCACACATGCATTCATTGCACCATTCTGATTGCACTCAGAGATGAGGTGGGAGATTGCCGATATAATGGAAGAAGAGAATATCAGAAAATGTGAAAAACATGCGCTGATAACT
>JAAAKG020097288.1:0-16041 GCA_010014905.2 Druon quercuslanigerum
CAATTAATTAATTTACGGATTTTCATTTTTAATCTAATTGTTTGTTACAATTTCTATTTGTTTGAAGAATATTTTTAAGGGTTATAATCGTTCACACCCACAGAATCTGAATTTTTAAATAAAAAATATCTAATTTATTAATTATAAAATTTGTATTCATTAATTTTAATTGAATTTATGAGTCGAAGAAAGTTAGACCATATAAGCGAAGACAAGGCTCGCCTTAGCCAAGACAAGGCTTGACTTGAGACAAGTAAACGCTGTCTTACCTCTTGGGACCATAAACGTAAGACGAAGACTTATGTCTCGAATCCGTTTTGAGACGCAGCTAGGCATCGATGTCTTGGAGACGAACTCAAGACATCACCAAGTCGAACTCAAGTCGAAGCATTTTTACTCGGGCTGTCTGACAACAACCGCAACTGTCTTATAAAAACAATTTTTTTCTTTTCAATACAGGCGCTTTAAAACAAACTTATAAAAGTGGTATTAGGAAAAGTACTTACTTGTGTTCTATACCTCATTATGAAGAGAAATATTGCGTCTCAACCCGATTCAAGTAATATTGGGGATTTTAAATAAAATGTTCGATAGTATTCTTTTATTACATTAAAAACGTATTTAAACGTTATGGGGCTTGCGGCAATTGTAAATATTGCTATTTTAACGATTGTATGTTTTGTGGATTTAAACGAATTCGCAAGTGGTGTGAATAAAAATTCTCTTTAAAAAGTTTGGACCATCATGGATCATTTTACTCTTTCTCGATTAGAATTTTGTTTCCGGTGAGAAAAGCTTTTCCCATTTATAAAAAAATGGTAAAGGAGAGAGTAGAGATCTGGAAGAAGTATGACAATAATGTGAGGTGCACTTTTTGTTATTCCTGACAAGTGTCTCCAAAGAATTTTCTTTGACAAAACTCTCTTCTCTGTTCCTTTGAAGAGTACTCTTGAATGAGGTTTCTTTTACAATCCTGCATATGACTGTATGAGTATACGGTTTGCCACGCCGTTATTCTTTGAGGTCACAACTTCCGCCTGGACTTTTCTCTTGTGAAACGACGCTGTCTCTTCGCGATATTTGGACTGAATGCAGACTTGGGCAAAGAAAATTCACTTCATTGTTTCACCCCAACTAGCATGATCCTACCGAGTTCGCTGCAGTGCCAGTGGCGTCTTTTTAGTTGCTTCTGTTATACTCGGTGGCACCGACGCCTGCTCTCATTTACTTTCCTTTCTTCGTACCAGAAAAGAAATGTATTGCACGATAGAAAAAAAATCACTTGGTGTTAATCTTTCACGCGATCTAGCGTGAAGTTGGGTCTTATATTCCCTGAGAAATGTCTGTCGCGATTTACAGAAATCCAAGTTATGAAATCTAGTGCAAGAGAAAATTGTTACGCTTAATAGAATCGTAACACGGAAATGTGCAAAAAAGAAACGTCGATAAATGACAGTATTAGATAATTAAGTTATAAAATTTAAATGCACGTACTGCCAGGTATTTCATTTGATAATTCTCCAATCGAAATTTAATTAACTGAAATCTGTCACTTTGATTTTGATGGTCTCAAAATTACTATAATTTCGTAAATGTGGGTCAACCGAATACTAACTCGGCTACATTCATAGCATTCATGCATAAAATATTATATTATCAAAACTAAAGTCTTTAATAAAGGGAACAGAAATCTAATCAGAATTCCTAAAACTGTTAGAATATTTTAATTTAAAATATTTGGGTCACTGTAAATTGCCATAGCTTTTTGTATTTGGAATCGATTGAAACGTGGTATAAGAGTTTTTAATAGTTCTATTGTGAAGGGTAGGAGGGGTTAAACTCAGATCAGAATTCTTGACATTTTTTTGACTTTTAAGTCACTTCAAACTGCTGTATCTTTTTGGCAAAAGAACGATAAAGGAACTTTTCTTCTTTTTATAGAAATCTCCCGGTGGGGGCAGTACTTTGATGAAAACCCCTCGAACTATTGAAATTGATTAATTTTCAATTTCTGGGTTATTTTAAGATGATGTAGACTTTTGCATTTTAAATTAATCAAAAATTATTGTAAGTAATTTAAATGGAACTCTTTCATGGTGGTAAGGGGAGACTCTAATCAGAGCAGCTGGAACTGCTAAAAACTTTTAGTAAAAATTGTATTATTACTTTAAACTGAATTAGATTTGCGGACTTTAAAATACAATCGAAGAATGGCATGAGACTTTCAAAAAGAACTCTGCCAGGTGGAAGAACTCTCCTCGGAACACGTAGAACTGTTGATATTTCTAACTAAAAATTTTTTTTTGTTACTTTAGACTGATGGAACTTTTCGGATTTTAAATTAATTGAACTGTTGTATGTATTTGAACTGTTGTGCCTTTTTGGATCAAATTTTTTTATAAAGTAGTTTAGGAGCTTTTAATAAAATTCGTATGAGGGGTCGGGTCTATGACCATAATTAATATATTTAAACGTATTTTTAGTTAATTTAAACTGCTGTCGATTTTTAGATCTCTGATTAGAGCAGAACTCTGATTAGAGTTAATCGAAGTGCATTATATGTATTTTTATTAGCATTTTTTCTAGGGAGGGGGGATGGTCTTGATCAGAACTTCTGCAAGTGTTAACATTCGAAACAAAAAATTTTGTTATAACTTTAAATTTTTAAAACCTGAATGCATTTTAAAAAAGTCTGCCAGGGTGGGTGGCAGAAGTCGCATCAGAACTCCTGGAACTGTTGAAATTAAAAAATTTTGCACTTAGGGATCACTTTAGAGTGATGTGTCAATACCAATTTCGAATCATCCAAAAATTATTATACGTAATTCCAATGGATAATAAAAAAGTATTATAAGACTTTTTAAAGGAACTCACTCGGAGGGCAGAGCTCTGATCAGAACTCGGTGAACAGTACAATTTTAAACTGAAAAATTCGTTGTTACTGTGATCTGACGTGACTTTTTAATTAATCGAAAAGTATGATATGAGGTTTTGACAGAACTTTTAAGAAATTTCGCAATGAATATTTTTTTGGAGGCTTTGAATAGCTGTAGCTTTTTAAAATATAAATTGATCTAAAATTAGTGTAATAGTTTTTCGTAGAACTTTTATCTAGTACCCTGATCTTAATTGCTAAAGTTTGAACACATTATTGGTCATGTTGAACTGCGGTAGCTTTTTAGATTTTGAATTGAACCAAAAGTAGTATGAGATTTTTTAATAGAACTCTTCCGAGAAGGTAGAGAGGGGATTTCTAGTCGCTCTTATTTAACTTATGACAAGCATTTTCTTTAAATTTGGGAATTTAAAAAATTTTTAAACTTCTGTGTTTTGAATTTTTGGAAATTATATTTGAATAAACTCGTTTTTCTCTTGAAATATATGCAATAGAATCACATTTCTGAAAAGAGCCGCATGAAAATTCTTTCGAAAATTTTTTTTTGTGTGATTTGCCCAGACTAATTTTGCGGTGCATCAGGATTTTTAAACTATGTTAATTTTGCGCAGAAATACAAGGAAGTTAATGTTTTAAGTTAGGGGAGGGTGGGCGTGAATTTAGTCCTTTATTTTGAAAAATCAATTTTTGAATTACCAAAAAGTTCAAAAAAATTTTTAATTTTAAAGTTATTGAAATTTGGAAAATTCTTAAAAGTCTTGAAATTTTTGAAATTTATTAAGATTAAAACTGTTCGAAAAATTTTATTTGGTGAAATTTTCCAGAAATATCTCTAGAAATCCTCAGGTATTTTTAAAATACATTTTTGCAAAAGAATGGCGAAGAGACGTGAACTTAGCCACGCATTTTAAAAGATCGATCTGTAAATTTCCAAAAATTTTGAAAAATTTACAATAATTTGTGTTAATTTATAGTCAAATTCTGCGAATTATGATAATTTATAACTAATTTGAGGGTAACTTATTGTTCTCACTTTGTCAACAACTTTGTTATCAAGTGATAATTATTATTATTAACCTCTAACTTTACTGTCGACTTGCTGGAAATGAAAAGTATTTTTCACTTTCTAGGGACTGAAAATTAGAATTTCAGCCCCGCTTCCTAGATATTAAAAATGGCCAAAATCATGAACGTGTTATGAAAAGAATCTTTAATTTATTTCAAATGACTTAACATAGAGAAAAAGTGCATATTAAAAGTTAAGTATTTACAAACGATAATATAATTAAAATATTTAGATTTTTAATAAATTCATTAATGGAATAAGCTGCAAGAGAAAGAGCTAAATCAAAAAAAAAATTGCAAATCACTTTTAGTCGCTGTGCATGAACTGAACCAGAACAGTCACGTTGAGCTATTTCACATGAAGTTCTCGATAAAAGCGTTGTACGATAAATTATTTGCTTCCGCAGGAATGCGAGCTAACGCGACGAGGCAAATCCCGTCCATAAATGGTGTTCGTCGCCGTCGGAAAAGGCCGACGAGCTTAATAGAAATTTAATTGATCCTTCGGCTATGCGCGGTCGAGCGTAATCCAAATTGAAGCGGCGGTCTACGCGCGAACCATGGAACGAGTGGAAGTCAGGGGGATGAAGGAAAATAGAAAAGTTCTGGGAGGGGATAAAAGCAAGGGCGACTTGAGACTGCGAGAGAGATAATAATGAGATAATAAAAAGGAAATAGGGAAGATGAAAGGATAGACGGTCTCTCATTTCTCCCCGTGCCAGAATTTATATGACATGGGAACAACAACGAACAGCGTTCTTGTCCCACGTGGCTCAGTTCTGCGCTACAAATGTCCTCCCAGTTTATTCCCTGCCTGAACTCTCTCTCTCTCTCTCTCTCTCTTCGTTATCACTTCTTATCCACCCATTGAACCGCGCTTCTCTAATCCTCACTATCAACATCGTGCTGTGCAGTCTAGAGTTGAGGGGACAGGAAATCCCAGGTTGTTCTCTGATTTAAACAATCATAAAGCAGGCGATTACTTCTATTCATACCTTTAGGAAGCTTCACTTTGTTATTTTCAAAATTTATCTATTTTCGATAAAGGATAAATTTATATTAAAGTCGAAAATTATCTACATTGGTGATACAAGTGGTAATCAAAATCACTGATGACTGATACTTGATAACTTTAAATCATAATTAGGGACTTTTGGAATTTTTCATAGCTCACAATTATTTTGTTTTGCTTTCTTGGGTACCAATTAAAATTTTTAGATTACTTTACTTTTTGCAAAAGTCAAGTTTCTTCTGAAGGTGCTATCTTGCATTAACCTAGCGCTTCCCCGTCCTACAATCACTAAATTGAAGAAATCGCAATTTTTCAGAAATTTAATCACGCCATATTTTTAAACATCTACGTGGTACAGAGGGTTTGATTTCTGACTTTAAGGATTGTAGCCCAAAAATTGGAGTGGGTTTTCCTAGGAGCTCAAAACAAGCCGAAAAAAATATTTTTTGAAAGGGATTGATTGTGGCAGTTAAGGGTTATTTTGGGGTATTTTTTGCTTCTTTCAAGAGACTAAAAAAAGGTCCCAAATTCTGGTGGAATTAAATTTTTATACTTCAGTGATTTTAGAAAGTGAAAGTACTGGGTTAATGTTGGCTACCACCTCCAATAGAAAACTGGTTTTTGGAAAACAGGGTAGGGACCGAAAAACTTTAATCAGTTCCAAAAGAAGTCTAAGTTTCTGACTTATGAAAATCCCAAAATTCTATTCTGGAGGTGCTAACATAGTGGACCTAATAAACGGGTAACACAACTCTAGAATTTTGGAAAAATCGAATCTTTTTTGATTTAAACAATACTTTGTGGTCATGAAAACAATATGCAGTTGGTCCTATATATGTTGCAGGAAACACAGAATAAAATTTTTAAAAATTTCAAGGATTTAAGCACTCGGTTTCTCGGTTTCAGCAGCTTTTCCGGAACCATCACCTTCCTTTTTCTCCTTTTTCCTCTACTTTCTCCTGTTTCTTCGGCTATTAACTTTAATAAAGCCGCCTGGCTCTTTTAATTGATTTTGCTTTTGAGAAGCAACCTTTAAAGCTGTCTCAGGTTTCCCGGATGAGTCTGGAAGTGGCTCCATTTCCACACACTCGAGCCGCTGGTTCGCCAAGAGACTTTGACATTTCGCCTTCAAGTTACAAAACTGAAGACCTAGTTCTAGGTGACGTCCTCTCGGGAGAGTTAATGCCTGCCAGAACTTCCATATCGTCCACCGATTATTTGTGCGATTGTCCCCTTCCTCCAAATCCGCGGGGCCAGCGTCGTCCACCGGGGCTTGCACCCAATCGGAATCGATGGTGAGATCTTTCCTCACTTGGGGTAGATTGTTTTCATCAACACCCTTCCTGTTTGGTTTTATTTTAGGGTTTTATTTCCCTACCAAAGGTTTACTGGTAGGGCCTTTTAAGCCAGATGGGCAAAGAACAAGGAGGAGATGTACTAAGACGAATACAACTCAGTCCCTCTCATAGTGTCAGATTCTGACTGACTAAAACCCCTCCTCATTTCTCGGTACACTATATCGGAATCGCATTAGCATAACTTCAATACATGTGCTGTCTTACCTTTATCAGTCTACTTACCTACCTTCTTGTTCTTTGTTTCATATAATGTGTCTGATGGCTCGGTATGCTTGCGTTCAGCCTCTTTCGGATTCAATTAGACTTTTCATCATGTTTTTCTTTGTGAAGGTTTTGCCTTTTTCCTTTTAATACTCTTCTCTAGCCTCATACCATCTTGTGCATGAGACCAGGGTATGGCGTCCGTCATCGAGCTCGTCACAGTACGGACATCTGTCAGTAGTAGACCATTCACGACTAAATAGGTACTTTCCAGAGCACCCATGGCCTAATAAGACCTGTGTCAGAAAGTGGTCCATTTCCTCGTAGGGTTTTTTTAGCCACTTTTTAATCTCATGGATTAACACCCACGTCCAGCATGCAGTTGCTGCTGTGTCCTACTTTTCCTGCCATCTTATCATAAGATTTGCTCTGGCCTCTTCTCTCTGCAGCCCTTCGAGTATATCATTTGCCTATTTTACTAACAGTTCTATCGGGGGTATGCCTGCTAGAACTCTCACCCACTCTGTCGCAGCTGTGCGGTATCCGTTACACACTCTGACACCAATGATCTTTTAGAGCCTGAATAATTTTTTCTTTGGTTCTTTTTTCTGCATCGCTTTCCTCCCCGACTGGAGCAGCGTACCAAATTTGAGAGTTTACTGCTCTCGCTAATACTCGCCTTTTTCAAGCTCTAGGTCCACCTATGTTCGGTATTAGACCTACAAGGGCTGTTATCCTTTGTTTGGCTTTTTGCACTGTTTTGTTTATATGCTCATAGAAGTTTAGCTTTGTGTCCAGCTAGGCCCCAATTGCTTTAAGACTTCACCAGGATGGATAGTGATCCCCTGTACTTCGAACTGTATCGGACCCACCTTTCTTTTTGTGCTCCATAAACCTGCTTCAGTTTGTTCTGAAGAAATTTTGAGCTTCATTTTTTCCATCCACTGAACTACCCTTCCTAAGGCAAGTTTCGCTCGGTTCATCATAGTTTGGCTGTTTATAGCTTCTAGAACCATAGCGATGTCATCTGCAAAGCCTGCTAACTCCACCTCTACTGGGAGCTCTAGTTTCAGTAACCCATCGTATTGCACGTTCCACAGAGTCGGTCCAAGCACTGAGCTCTGCGGAACTCCGCTACTTGTTGCCTTGACCTTGGATGTGCCCTCGGCTTTCATCACTATTTCACGTTCTGAAAGGTAAGATGCTATCAGGTTTATCAACCCTTCATATATCTCACTTCTTCTGAGTTCGTCTAGGATGTTCTGCCAAGATGCGCTGTTGAAAACATTTTTAACGTCGATTGCAATTACAGCATAGAGGCGTCTACTTCTTTCCGAGAATAAGGCCACGCGTTCTTCAGCCGTCACTACACTTTTAATGGCATCTACTGTTTGTCGCCCTTCCCTGAAGCCAAACTGGTTTTCGGCCAAGCCTCTCGTTCTTTCAAGTTCTTTCTTCAGTCCTAATAAAATCATCTGTTCATACAGTTCTCCCTTCACATCCAGGTTTGCTTCCCTTCCTCAACAGAACAAGGTTCGCTTTTTTCCATTTTTTTTGGAAATTCTCCTTTAGTAGCCAACTTGTTGTAGATTCGGTGCACATATTTTTGTCTGCTCAATACTGCTTTCTTTACTATTTCCGAATGTGTATTTCCTGGACCTGGAGCTTTCTTATTTTTCATTTTTTTCGCTTGCTATACTATATTAAATTAGATTAAAATTTATTTACATTTCTGAGATTTTAGGTATAAATAAAAAGAGATGAATTTTTAACTAAATGAATGAATTATGAATAAAAAAATTGATTTCTCACAACATATCAACAGCGAAAGAGTCGACGTTTAACCAAATAGTTGAATTATCAAACAAAAATATAAAAGAATAATTTTTTATCAAAAAATTGAATTTCTATAAAAAGAAATAATAGATTTTTAATAAAAATGGTGCATTGTAAAGAAAAATAGGTTTAGAGAGTAGATTAAACTAAGAAAATGGTTTCTTTCGAAGAAACAAATTTATTTGAATGCAGTTTCTTCGATTAAAACAAAATTTTCTGAATACAATTATCAGCTTTCTTTTATTTAAAATAAGGGTAATTACAGAAAAATTTTGTTTCGGCCAAGAAAGCATTTTTGTGCGTGTAGATCAGAAATAGGCATGCATATAGGATACAAAATACTGGATAAAATGCGCTTTTAAATACAAATGGTGAGACATCCTCAAAGAATATAAAAGTAAAAATATATAGTCCTTTTAAAAAGGGTTAAATAGTATAATAAATAAATTGTGTAGTTTCCCTTGAACTGTATAAATGAATAAAAACTGTTTTCAGAGGGATATGAAAAGGTGGACTTAACATTTCTGGTTTCAGATAAATCTACCTGGAATATAAATCGAGAGAAGAATAAAAGGTTTTTAAATAAAATAAAAAGGGAAATACAAATTTGGACCTCTGTGGCCTATGATTTTATGAAATAAAAAAATAATACAAATAGAAAAAACTGTAGCGTCCATGTTTTAATAATCTAAAGCAAACGGCAACAATTTTATGGGTTATTATTTACATGGTTTAAATTCTGAATTTTTGTAAATTTTAGGCCTGTTAGGCCTTAACTCAAATTTCAAAATGAATTTTCAAAAAAAAATTAGGTCGTTTCAAATTCAAAACTTTAACGTTAAACTCTTTCACAATTAAATAATTACAGTTAAATATATTTTATAATGTTAAGATTTCTTAAGCTTTCAAATTATGATTTATAATAACAAATTGATTTAATGTTTGGACACATAAAAGTCGAACCCTAAAAAACTTCCAGCATGTCAAATTTAAACAATTGGAATATAAAGTCCCAATAATAATTTTTGCAAAATTAAATTATCTTTAATGATTATCTTGAGTATTTTTAAATGTGAAAAGGTTAAATTTAAAAATTAATATCAGAATTTTAAACTATTCGTTATTGGTAAATTTAAAAATGAAAGCAGAGGAATTTCAGCCATCATTAATTCAAAACTTCAAGATGTGAAAAATACACTAATGAAATTCGATCAATGCCAACTTAAATAAGTTATAAAATCCTACCGAATGAATGCAGCTTGAAAATGGAAAAATAACAAGTAACGGGATCTTTCAAGTTGATTTATTAACAAATCCACAATTCAATGCAAATTGAAATAAAAAAGAAGAAATATGCTTCTGAAGTAATTGTCTATCGTTTGATGGATTGGATATATACTGTTCAATCTTCTTTGCAAATAAATCAAATTTATGGACTTATTAAATCCGATCTTTTCTCTAAATTAAAGTATTTAAATAGTGAAACAGTAATATTTAAAGAGTTTAAAAACATATTCTAAATCGTAAAAAAGTTGCGAGTTTTCATGTGAAAAAAAATTTCACATATTATTATTATTTTATACTGCAGAATGTGAACAAAAAGAATAATTTTCAGAACTCTCCTTTCACTTTTTTATGATCCTGTCCACTTTTCGATTACTCGTTGATGTATTAAAAAAGATATTACGTATTTAAAAAAATTCAGTTCATTTTCAGAAATATACTTTAAAATACCAAAAGTCATTTTATCGTTGTAGTATCAGGATGATTTAAATTTATATCTGTGAAAATTCGAATTTTGATTTTTGATAAGCGCCCCCCCCCCCTTCACACATTGACGACACCAAGTTCTTTTTTTTCGAATATAGAAATTATTTAATTTTTTCTAATTAAAATTTATTATCAATACACCTTTCTTTCGAAATTAACATCGGGTTTTAAACAGGAAAAGCCCGATTTCCGAAACAAAAAATGCAAAACAAGCATTTTTTATCCAATTTTTAAAAAAATTAAAGTTTAGTCACATCTTGAGTAGCAGTTTAATGCAAAATTTATGATAAAAATGGTAATTTTGGGAACTTTTTCAGCATGAATTATTTTTATTGGATAAGTGACAAGGTTTCAAATATTATAAAAATAATTTAAAATTATTCAGATAATGATTATTTGTTCAAACTACTTTTTTCTCCTGTAAATTGTAAAGTGTTAATAATTTGGAAATAAATGATGCATTTGAATTATTTCATGATACTGTTACTTGCTTAAGCTACTTAGTAATTATTTCAAGAATTATCATTCGCGAAAAACTATTTTTTCCTGTAAACCGTATTTTTTAACGAGATTTAGGAATTATTAAAAAAATTATTATATTCTGACACAATTTTATTTTCCTACACTATGTCGCTAATAATTATTTATGATTTTTTAAACTTTAAACTTATACAATAATTTGATTATATTTTCAGATCAAATTTGTTGATAAAAAAGTAGTGATTAATATGTTGCATAGTGTCAGGGATTTAAAAAAAAATTCTCCAGCTATCATATGCATAGGATCAACTATTATTAATTGTTTCGATAATTATAAACTGTGCTTTGAAAAAAATATCACTACTAACATTCAGTACCTAAGAAATTAGTTCCAGAAAATAATAACCTTTAAGATTTGGGGGATTAAAATAAGAAATAAAATCAACATATGTAGTTTAAACAATTGCCAAATATTCTAAACAAATAAATATTACTTTTAAAATCTGTTGATTGTGGCATAGCTTTCAGAAAATCCTAAATTTTTATAATTTTTTGGGAAAAAATTCTACAAATATAAATTCTCTAAACTGAAGAACATTTTTAAAAAAGTAAAATATGTGGCAACTTGTCATGTATCGCATACATAAATTTCACTAAAAACCATTTTGCATTTCTTCAGGAACTCTCCAAGCACAACAATAGGGGATAAAGGGCGAGGTTTAAAAATGTATAATGTAGGCCTTATTTCTTGAATGTTCATTAGGAGGTGAATACCTTTTTATTTCCAAAAAGTGAATAACAAATACTTCGTTTTCAATTTTGTCGAAAACCGAACTTACCTCATTTAAACCGACATATTAATTCCGAGTTTGGGACACGGTAAATATTGAACGATTTAAAAAAATGTAATTTCTACTTGTATAAATTTGAAATATCCTATTCTAGACTCAATTACCCAATAAAATAGCGAAAAGTTTACAAGACTAAAAAAATGTAAATTTTTTTATTTCCATTTTTTCTAAAAAAAAAGATTTTTTTCTTTGCTCCGTGGAGCGGAATAGCTTAGTGGTAAGAGCACCCAACCGGCAATCGGAAGTTCTGTGGGTCGATTCACAGCTGAGCGAAGGTGACGATCGTTTTTCAGGGCAAAAGTAATTAAAAATTTTTTCATAGCTCCATGTAGTCTGAAGCCTTGTTAAGAATTTCTGTTATTCTCTGGTGATAATACAGATTCCTTGAAAAATATATAAATTGCGAGTTTTTTTTACCATTTACTGTATTTATTGCTCAGAAACCCAAATGAAGAAATGTTAGGTGGTACCTTATCACAAAACAATTAAATTTTTTTATGATATCCTAGTGCGTATCTAATAAAACTCAAGTGATCAAATTTATTATTTTTTCATCAATTAATGATATTTTACTGAATAAATTAAATTATAACTAATCAACCTGATAATAGGTATTATTAAATATCCTATGATTAGGGCCAACAAGAGATCTTATTTTCTGCAACCCAGAGAAATCTAAATGACTATATTAATTGTCAATATCAATATATTGAACTCTCTAATAATTGCTTCACTTCAGCTTTCATATCGTCGAATGGCTTAGGAAGTGGAGATATATATATATCTGTTGTGAAAAGGATTGGATAGGAAAAAGATTATTTCCCAAGCCTGATCCGTCATACTGCTGGACGGGTAGGTTTTTGCGATTGCGTGTGCAAAGGATGTGGTGGATTTTTCTCCCCTAGCGTATTCTCCGCAAGGTAATCCCTGATTATCGTGATCGAATTGCTGTGCCAGCAGTATCCAATCGTTTCCTCTGTAATAAACACACGTGTTCTATTTTGTACATGCACGTACAATTCCCATATGTTTTCTTTGCTCATTTTCCGCAAAATCGGAAGAGGCAGAACGATAAAAACGATACATTCGCAAATACCATATTTACCTATATTTGAAGGAAATGTTTACTCCTTTTATGATAACATAACTTTTTTATTATATTTTATTTATACTTCTGCACTTATAAATTATAAAAATCTTGTTCATGGAAAATGGCATACTTTAACCTAATGGTGTTAGATATTCTTTATTTTAAATTATTTCAGTGTTCCCAGAGTCTATCCGCTTTCACAATCAGTAAAATTAGTTCTCTTTGGTCAAATTGTGTCTATAAACAAACATTTTTATCATTAAAACCTATCATTTTTATTGAAAAATTTCCAATTGAATAATATCTTGTGGATTGTGATTATTAAAACTTTTATTTATAAATACAATTTAACAAAATTGAACTAGTGTTTCTGATGAAGAGAATGAATTGAATCTCGAGATATCCAATTTATTCAAAATAAAGGATCTGCAACACCATAAGCCTTCATTTGCCTAAAGTATGCCATTTTTAATCAACTAAATTGTTATGATTAATCATTATTTTAGACAAAAATACAAACATCATATCAACAATGTATATTAGAATTTAGGACTTTTAACTATTTTAAGAAATATCAGTATCTGGAAGTGGTATTTCTATTTTCATGAAACTTAGTGAAATTATAGAGTTGTGAATATAAGAGAATTCTTCTACGGGAAGGATTAAAAAATGTGTTTCAAATTGAAAAAGTTGCATTATAATCCTTCTTAACAAAAATATTACAGAAAACTCTGTACTGGTCTGTAATAATTTTCCTATGATACATTTTTTTTTAATTCTTTCGCAATTATAGAAAAACCATTATTAAAAAATCATTATAAAAAACCATTATTAAGAATCATTATAAGAAAATAATGATAACAATAATGAATTTTCGTAGGTTTTAAGCGATTTCCTTGGATTTCATAAAAAATTCACGGCATTCCAGAAACTTCCAAACACATCAGGAGTTTTTAAGTTTTTCAAACATTTTTAAATAAATTCACATTTTTAAAAATTCAACGAATTCCAAAGATTTCAAGAGATTTACTAAATTTCAAATTATTTTAAAAAATGTTGTGGGGATACATGTAATTCCAAGGTATTTCCAGTAAGCTTTAAAAATTAAATTAAATTAAATTAAAATTTATTTCTAGCGATGTTAAAGATTTTGATGAATTTTAAGGTATTCCAAGAAATTTCACAGAAAACTTCCGCGGATTTTAACTAACTAAATTCAAAAGATTTTTACGTTTTTCAAACATGTCCAGGGATTTTAAACAATTTTGTAGATTTTTAAAGATCTCCATGGATTTCAAGTGATCTAACAAAATAATTTAATTGAAATGAAATTTCAAGAAATTTCTACAGGAATTTCTAAGATTTCAAGAGATTTTATTAAATCTTCTCGGGTTTTAAAGAATTTCAAATATGTTTAAGGGTTAATCCTTCACGCCATGGTGGGAATATCATATTCCCACCTTTTTTATGTCATTGTTTGCGATTTTAGAGTAGTTTTTATTGGATTTTACACAGGTTTTTTTTTAATTTCATGCTCGCAGGATGATAGAAAATTAAAATTTATGTGCGAAGGGTCTAAAAATTTTAATTAATTTGTTAATACTTATAAACAAAGATGAAAAAAGCCGTTTTTGTTAAAAAATTTATTATTGAAAAAACGTCCCATATTATCCTTATGAAAAGGGGTACATAAGGGTTTTTCGGGTCGCTGACTACGAATCTGAACTCAGATGCTGAAAATTAAAAATGGCTGCCGAAATTGGGAATATTTTTGGATTTTATTTAAACAGTGGCATACAGGGGTTTTGGGGCCAATGATTACGAATATGAACTCAGATTTTAGAAATTCAAAATGGCGGATCCAAGAGGGTGCCCGAAAATTGGAATATTTTTGGATTTTTCTATGAAAATTGGTATACATAGGTTTTCGGGTCGCTGATCACGAATCTGAAATCAGATTTTCAAAAACCAAAATGACGGATCCAATATGGCTGCCAAAAGAAAAAAGTTTTCTGAATTTAAAAAAAAATTAGTGTTCCAGACATTATGGAAAGATGATTGGTCTTTTCAAAACATGCAGTTTTTGATTTTTTCACGGAATGAGAAAATATTCGTAAAAAATTTCTACACTTTTTAGTCTATGTTTTACGTATGTAGGTGTATATTTTTTCGAACCTCAGTATTCTAAATCTTTGTCATTTTGAATAAAGATTCAAGATTAGCGACCCCCTGCCTGTGCCAACTTTCAAAAAACAATACAGAAATATTTTGGATTTTGGCCCGCTATTTTGAATGTTCAAAATCTAAGTTAAGATTCGTGATCAGATATACCAAAATCCCCTGTACACCAATTTTCCAAAAAAAATTCCATAGTTTGGCCGCTCTATTGGATCCGCCATTTTAAATTTTCAAAATCTGAGTTCGAATTCGTGATTAGCAACCCCAAAAGTACCAATTTTCATGAGAACTCGTTTCGCTGAAAAATGTATCTCATTTGAATAGATTGTTATCTTACATAAAAATTGACAATAACGCAAAGGGATTCTAACATATTTCAAGAGATTTAAAAAATTTCAAGGGTTATTAAACAATTTTGTAGAATTTTCAGGGATTTCAATAGTTTTGACGAAACTCTAAGAATATCAAGAAATTTTAAAGATTTATGGATAATTAAACTGTTTGGTTTAAACAAATGTAGTGAAAAATTTTAATTTGAGGGATTTTCAGTTAATTTCACATAATAAAGAAAATTAAATAATAATTCGCGGGCCTCCTAGCGATTCTATTTAAGACATTTCAAGGAATTATATAAAGATTGAAGGATTTTTATAGGTCACTTTATTCAATAATTTTAGTTTGAAATACATTCAAGAGCTTTTAAATGAATTTCACTATTCAAGATATTTCAAAAAATTTTGTAGGATTTCCAAGCTTTCAAGAAAGTTATTGCATGAGAATGTTGAAAAATAAAATTAATTTCAATGAATTTTACAAGATTCGAAGGATTCTATCAAATGTTTAATTTATATAGTTAATCTATAAATTAATATTATACTTATTTAATATATTTAATTAAATATAAGATAATTGAAAGATATGTAAAAAATTATCCTTATATTTTATGGGTCCATACCAAATTTACAGTGTTGAAAATTCTATTAACTAAAACGAATGTTTTAAAGTCAAAGCTTCTAAAATTATAGAATATTTTTATATTATGATAAGGTTTTGAAGTCATATCCTAATATTTAAATTTTTTAGACAATTTTTTCTAAGAATAAATAATGAAATGATTGCTTAAAATAAAAAAAGCTCAATTATAAATCTTTAAAATCGAATTAGTCTAAAAGACTTTAAAATAAAGTAACTTTAAATGGAAAAATGAAACATAAATATTTACTGCGGAAAGTTGGAAATTAATGAATTCAAGTAACTAAATAAATTGTATTTAATTACTATTTTATACTAAAGCCTTATTTCAT
>JAAAKG020097299.1:0-16041 GCA_010014905.2 Druon quercuslanigerum
ATTGCTGCCGTAGCGTAATATTACGGTGCGGCGCAACACGTTTCTCGGAAACGGCATGAGCGACAAAATTAATTTTTTCGCAACAAATTAGCAACAAAATAGCAACAAATTACGGGACTAGTCTGGATCCTGCCCTTTGAAAATACTGCCGCAACTTAATATACGTGTGGTACGTCACGGTAGGACACAGATTGCTCAGAAGCTAATAGATTTAGATTTTAACTGCACAGAAGGTTGTTAAGGTGTCATTTCATTGTATTCACCGATGTTTCAAGAAAATTGGGAAATGATATGTTTGCTCGTGGGGTCCCCATAAACTCCCGAGATTTTGAGGATAATCATTTGATTTTAGCAATAACCTGGAGACGCGTAGAACTGGTCAAGGTTCTATTTAGCAGAGGAGCAGATATAAATATTAAAAATCGGCAGGGTAGATTGACACTTCATCTGGCTTGCAAATCTGTTACTGAATGCATGGAAGAATATAAGAAAGAAAGTCTTCAGATAATTAGTATTCTTCTAAACACTACCCCAATCGTTAATCATAGAGACAACTGTGGATTGACAGTGCTACATGGTGCTTGCAAGCAGAAAATTCTAGATTTTGTAAAACTTCTTCTCGCGGGTAAAATTAGCAAACTTGACTATTGCGATAAAAAATGCGCCTTCTCTTATTTCAAGCGTGTAGCCAAAGAAGATTTTAATATTATTGAACTACAGCTATCCAGTGACAATACTGCCCAAATAAACGCGTTCCGTTTCAGTCTAGAAACCCAAATCGTACTTAAACACCTGTTACATTTATTTATGTGTCTAGAAAACGATGCTCATGTTAATATTAGTGATAAATAAAAAAACCCACTGATAGTTTTGTTGATAACAATGGAGTCTCTGCTCTTGAGAATGCATTGCAATATTACGATTTAATATGTTATTATAGAATATCACTGGAGTTTATGGAGAAGATTCGACGTCAGTTAATAATGATTTGTTGCGAGATTATTTTGCAGAGTGTAAAAAGAAGATTCGACAAATTAATGAGAAGAAAATATCTGAAGACATGAATAATGTGAAGCCTCACATCTGAGAGATACAAAAAGGAATTTCCAGTTTATAGTTTATAGCATCTTGTTATGAAGAACGAGTGGCCAGAACTGTCAAGTTACATACTTCAGTTTGTGTTTCAGAATTTAATAAATGAAAAACTTTTACATTTTACGATAACTGCAACTCCTTCGAAGCGATATGTTAAAGGAATTAGATTTTATAAATATGCTCTTCACCTGAATGTTCATTTAAAAACTAAATAAAATAATGAACTTGTGTTTTTCTATTTTTTTACATTGAAAAATTTGTATGCATCTCTCACAAGTTTAAAATTACGGATGCTGCCGGGGCCAGTATCTAATTTTTTGAGGTTTGAGCAAACAAGTTTAATTTTTAGATGCTCAAATGATAAAGAAGAAAAGAAATTTCTTGACAAATTGGTTAAAATTCAAATTATCTGGGGACATGAAAACTTAGCTATATTAATTTCATTGTGATAAATAACACTGTTTGTTAAACAAACTTAACCACGTTTTCATAAATATTTTGTTGTATATTTTTCATTTTTTATAAATCGGCAAATCTACTTAAAAATGTATTTAGGATCGTTTCATGAAGACTTGCTATTGAAAAATGGTTATTTCTGAAAAAATTTCCGTGTTTCAGAATTTTTTATTGCGAGAATTTTTAGTTTCAAATTTTTAAAATAAAAATCTATTGAATTAATAATGTTTACAACTTCATATTCAGTTCTGCTACAATTTAAAAATGTTAATATTGAACAATTTTCAGTGTTGTAGAATTAGACATTTTTAGGATTTAAATTTCTTATTGCTTTAATTTTGAAGGGTTCAACTTAAAATTGAAATCATTTTGAAAGTTTTAATTTTAATTTTATTAAATTTTAAAGTCCTTAAATTTACAATAATTCGTAAATTTCTAAAATGATTTAATTTGAAATTGCTTCGATTAAAACTTGTTCAATCCTAAAATTATTTTTGCTTTTAATCGGTTGCTTTTCTTGAAAATTATGTGACTATCGTACTTTGGTGCGAAAACTAGTTCAAACTTGATTTACTTTCAAATTTCCCGGCACAATAAATCAATTTTGCCGTAGAAAGCTTTATGGCCTTGTAACTTTCCAAAACGATGATTGTATTGCTTCGAGTGCTCATGGGAAGACTGGTGCGGATTACATATGACAATTATCCCGATGGCGATTCGGAACATTTGCCGCTGGACTCAGGTGCATTTACAGACTGGTATTAAATTTATAATTCCATTAGGGAGACTCCAGTGCGATTACATTCGCATTTTCACTCGGTTCTGCCATGTCATAGGGCACGTGCAATGAGTACAACTCACTTGGAGCATATCGCAGTAGCCGACACACGTGCGAGTTCGCAACAATGCTTTTGGGACAATGACAGCTTCCGCTGACGGAAACTAATAATCTCGGATAATGGGCTTCGACTTTTCATAGGGGGTCACGCCTTTTATGTTTCTTATGAAAACAAAATCATTCTCAGAAATCAGAAACCCCGATTTGATTAATGGGATGGATTGGAATATACCGAGGAATATCTTTAAATAATATAGAATAAAAATAGAAAGCATATAAATAAATAAAAAAATACATGATTTAAATAACTAAAATTAGAAATCGTTTACTTTTAAAGCTTTGAATTGTAATTCTGCACTATAATATATAAATTTTTCAAGTGTTTCATTTTTCGATAACTTAAATTAATATTCGAGGCCGAATTCATTTCTAAGCGGCCAGGCAGCCAATGCTCAAGACAAAGATTTATTTGCCACACAATAGAATTATTAAAAATGATGAAATAATAGTAATATTTTGCAATCTTACATATACACTTACTTTTTATTTCTAATTCTTCTAGAATTTTTCACCGTCTTTCGGAATCTATCGGACAATTTCAAAAAGTCTTAAAGTAACAAAAAGGCGGCGGTTTCTCTGAAAACATTCAAAGTTAATTTAACTCCAGAGTTTTTTTCTCTTGAACTTTTTCTAGATTTGTCTTAATGTAAAGAGTATATTCCATAATGGTCTGTCCTATGTCCGCGCCTTAGAGAGAAGATTAAATGGTATTCTTGATCAAAAATCAATCTGAAAGGATTTTATGCATATTTTCGCAAAACTATCGAAAATGACGCGATATTGGATAAAGTACCAAGAGATATTTTCCTATAAATCTTTTAGAGATAACATTTCGTTTCTTTAACCTTTTTCGTATCTTTCATCATTTTTGCAAGAACCCAGGATTTTAGTTTTTCAGACAAAAAATTTTTTTATAAGACGCGGGCGCAGGGATGTCTATCATGAAATACATTTCTTACATTAATACGAATATATAGAAAAAATTGAAGAAAAACAGCGCTGGGGTTCTTTAAGTAAATTTACTGAAAATATTTGCAGATAAACCTTAGTAATTTCGTCACATTTAAACTTTTTTTTAATTTTCCGATAGATTTCAAAAGAAGACGAGAAACTCCAGCAGAATCAAAAAGAAGAATGTAAATAAATGTATTAGATTGAAAATATCATACTTTTAACAAAAGTTTCGACCCTTCTTTTATCATTCGCGTTTTCAATTTTTTTAATTCAAATACTCGTAACTTTATCAAACAAAATTTTGGGCAGATCAGTAAGACACGTGTCGTCTTATTTCCTTCGAAGGACAATATATTTAAGTGACAAATGATTCCGGGACTTGAGCAAGAACTGTTTGCCCGGTTTGAAATGGATTCGACCTCGAAATTGTTTTTCAGACGCTTTAATATTAAACTTATTTTACTATTCAATATCAAATTATTTAGCTAAATAGCATAAAATATTCAACTTTGAACGCTTAATATTTTTAAAATATTTTAATTTCAAATGCTGCACGGATCCAGTGAAGTGTGCTGGGGGGACATGTGTGTGTGTGTGTGTGTGTGTGTGTGTGTGTGTGTGTGTGTGTATTTATCTGAGATTTGGAAATCAACATCTTACAAAGACCTGGTAAAATTTAGTAGAATGTTACTCTTCACCAAAATAAAGTAGTTAGGTTAAAATTCAAGACAGATTTTATTTACAATTTTTCAAAACTTTGTTTCTGAAAAGTAATTCGAAGTCAAAGAACTAACAATGCCACTTTAAAAATTTTCAGACAGGTCCATTAATAAGAACAAGTCAAGAATACCGAATAAAAAATCAACGTAGTGCCTAAATAAATGAACAGCTATCAATTACCATTCATTCGAAAATAAATGGACGTTCATATAAGTGCTCCTCTACATTTTTGGGGCTCTTCGGCATAAAACCTCTTCTTTTTTCGGACAATTGCCCCCGACCTATTCGATGTGTGCTCGAGTTTCTCATTCATGCAAATAAAATTGCTGGCCCTGATTTTTAACTCCAGCAATTTTCGCGGCATTAACAACAATGATCATTGGAAAAATACCGGGTTTACCAATTTAGGTAAAAATATCTTTGGATATGTGAAGATATTTTATCCCAATTTTACCTATTCTTAAATATATAAAGATGCACGCCAGAATAAATGACTTACCTTCCTAGCTATATTAAAAAATGAAAAATAGGAATCACACCAACACTCTCACTTCACAGTGCGAAAAAAACCTAAACCTAGGCACAGGTCCCGGGACGTATACTGCACCTGAGCTTGGCGGCCACGTTAGGGCATTCTTCACACTCATACATACACAACAATAATCCTGAAATCGTATACCGTTTTTTAAAAAGTCACAATAAGAAAGATTTTAATTTTTATTAAATTGATGCAAAAAAGTACTTTTAAATTCCTTGGAATAAAAGAATATTGACTTATGATGTATACACTAATTATAAAAAAGATTTCAAAATAAGAATCATTTAGATTTAAAGAATTACTCAAGCAAAGTGAAAATCTATAAATTCACATACCACATACACGTTAAGATTTTTAAGTGACTTGATTAATGTGAAACGGTGTACGCTGAGAAAAAAACATCCTAATCTGCAATGGTAATATTCTTCTATCGGGCTAAAATGATATAACTTTCGTTTTTAATTGCAAGCAATTAATTTACTGTATTTTTAATACAAGAACTCGAAATGAATTTCAAATAAAAACTAAATTTACGTGAGAAGAAATAGTAGAGTATCCGAACATGTACTACCTCCACCCATTCTTTTACGTGATTAAAAGTATTTTATATCAAAGTTAATATGCTAAAAAATATATCGCAAGTAGGTTGCCTAGAAAATTTCAATTAAGGATATGGTTAATTAAAAATTCAAAAATGACTTTTTAACCAAAAATTTGCATCGTTTGTTTCCGAAACAACTATATACTAATGGAAAGTATGAAGCTCATAGAATACGCAAGCGTTGGGATTGTTTTTTTTCCCCATCATAACCACTGGGTTTGAAGGTATAAAGAGGTAAGTCGATACTAGTATCTTGCACCATTCTGTTTACGCAATAAACCTTATATCAAAAGAAAGATACTTTTATTGCGAACACGATAATATAAAGTTATCTGCGAAAATCTATTTTAAATTCCGGTTGTCGAGATTTAAAACGCGAAATATTCGTGCGAATTAAGATGTGCGACAGAGAGGTCTGAGTCAACGAGTCGGTGTGATAGAAGTTGTTGTGTCCAAGAAGTTGGCAATGCCATTTTGGTTTTTCAACAACAAAATTGTTCTAAATTGTACTAGGTTTTGTACTCAATTGTGCAGTAACTGTTTTTTAAAAAAATTCAAAATTTTAACCAAAATTCACAAAAGAACATTTTTTGTGACATTGCCAATAAAAATATACAAAATGTGAATTTCGAAAAATCTGATAGTTGTGCTAGGTTGCGCTGGGCGTGCAAAACAATTATTGCCCTACACACTTTCTACTCAGGTACATATTTTTTGATGAAATACTAGTTTCGTTTTCATCGGAATAATTTTTTAAATCAAAAATTTTTCAAAATGCGATTTTCGAAAATCTAAAAGTTTTGCGTGGTTGAGCTACGCATCCAATTTCGAAAATTGCATTCTGACATTTTTTTAATTTCAAAAATTATTCTGACGAAAAAGAAAATAGTATTTCATCAATAAATATGGTCGTAAGTGATACGTATATTGGACAATAATTGTTTTGGACGTATAATGCAGCCCGGCAAAACCTTTTATGTTTCAGAAATTCACATTTTGAAAGATTTTGGGTCCAAAAAATTAATTTGATACAAAAACACTTGATTTTCACCAAAAAATATGTTCCGGAGTAAAAAGTGTGTAGGACAATAATTTTTTTATTTCAAAAATTATTCTGATGAAGAAGAAACTAGTATTTCATCAAAAAATATAGACCTAAGTAAAAAGTGTATATGACAATAATTGTTTTGCACGCCTATTTTATAGATTCGCATTTAGAAATTTTTTTGATTTCAAACATTTTCTTTTGTACGCCTATTACAACCCAGAACAATTTTTATATTTTCGAAATTCGCATTTTGAAACATTTTGGGTTCAAAAAAGTAATCTGATACAAAAGAATAAAGTTTCAACAAAAAATATAGTTCTGAGTGAAACGTGTAGATGACAATAATTGTTTTGCACGCCTAGCAAAACCCACCACAACTATCAGATTTTCGAAAGTAAAATTTTGTACATTTTTTTTGTAATGTCGCAAAAAATTTTCTCTTTTGAAATTTGGTTTAAATTTTGGCCTAAAAAAATAGTTTGCAGTAAAATTGAGCACAAACCTAGCCCAATTCAGTAAATTTTTTGTCGAAAAAAATTGCGTTTCTGGCACGGAAAAGATTTTTAAAAATTTTTAAATCCAATTTTGATTTATTTGCGGCAGGATGGTCCACAAGCCTCGCAAAAATTCAACACAACTGTCGTTTTTTCGAAAATACAAATTGGCTTTTCTGGCTCTGAAAAAGTTTTTTTTTTACTTATGACTAAAAGTTTGACTTTTTTTAAATCATTTACAGGACAATTGGGCACAAACCTAGCACATATCAGCGCAATTTTTTTTTAAACAAAATGGCCAACTCCGTGGACGTCAAGCTATGCGCGGCTGCAATGCTGCGTCTTCTTCTATCGCATCGGCTAGTTCACTCAGACTTCAAAACAGATTTTCGCAGACAACCTTATGTCATCGTGTCCACAATAAAATTATCTTTCTTTTGATATATGGTTTATTGCGTAAACAGATTAGTGCAAGAGACTGGTATCGACTTACCTCTTTATACCTGCCAACCCAATGCAATTTTTTTTTTAAAGTCATGTTTTAATTTTTAAATAATCATAGACTTGCTTAAAATTTTTTAGGTAACCTACTCGCTATATATTTTTTAACATATTAAATTTGATATAAAATGCTTTTCATAGCGTAAACGAATAGGTGAAGGTCGTTTTATATTCGGATCTTAGACTAAAATTAAAATATTTAAAATGAGAATATAAATAATATCAATACTGATGAAAAAATGAAACATTAAATATTAAACCCTAGAGTTTCTGCCCATCGAATAAAAAAGTAACTATACATTCGCGAAACAACAACCATATGTTGGATTTCATTCGACAGGCAGATTTTTCCTTCGTGACTTCTTTTCTTGGTCATAAAATCAAATAAAGCGAGATATATCGCACACCAATCAAATTTGAATTTCTTTTTGAAACTGCAATTTCCTTATTGCATGAATCAAGAAAAACCTTATCCTGTGCTAAGCAAAATTGAAATGATGAAAAACTTTTCACTATTTGAAGAATTAGCTGTCACTATGTGATTTAAAGTTACAACCTGTCTCCGTGCCGGTTCGGACCCTTCATCCTGCGGCATGATTGGAGACAAGAGGGACTCAAAAATTTACTCACGATCGCTGATTCCCTCGTTGGAGCGATGGCTGCATTACCTCTTCAGGCCAGTTCCCAGAAATTCCTTCTCTTGCATGAAGACCGGGAACAATGTAGAGGCCTCTTTTCTCTGGATCATCCTGTCCTTTAGATGTAGAAAAAATAAAAAAAACAAATGTTACTTATCTTGGGATTATTCGGATGCAAGATCACTTTCCTAGCATGTTTAATCCAAAATGCAAGGAACTCGTAAATTCGTTAGAATTGGATATTAATTTCAATAACTCAAGCATTTCCAACGTTTTAATAAATGAAGTTAAACGAAATACGAATTAAAAATTCGTATCTACCAAATATTTTATACAATTAAATTTAGGAAAATATTAATTAAAAAATCGTATCTATGAAAAATTAAAATAAAATTATAAGTATATAAATTAAATTATTTTATTTTATAAAAATCAGCAGGACAAATTTAGGTACCAGTAGATGAAATATGTATTTTACATAAGCTTTAGTTACTTTAAATAAAAAAGCGCTGTTTAAAAATCGAAAAAGCTCTAACGAATTAAATTTGAAGTTAGTACAGACCGAATCCACTTCAAATCAGACAGGGCCTTACATACTTGAAATCACAGAATCTTTCGAGGGCGAATTATGTTGTTTATTAAAGAAAATTAGGCGATGGGTATTTTTACGATTTGCAAACAGAATTTTTTCTAAAAAGTTATGCGTATTTCAATTTTATGCTTTATTATTCAAAAATCCCAATTTTTTCTTGAAATCTCTATAACTTTCGGCCTAATTAAGATATTTATTTTCTTTTTGAGTCTAATAGCATTTCTGAAAACATTAAAAATCTATTTTCTCAAAAAACCCACCTTTAAATTTCTTGTCAATTTTTTGTAAACTTGTACTTTGATAATGAAGATTTCTTGTTAGTTAGATGCTTGCTAAATAACTTTTGTAGCCAGGAGAATTCTTTTTTGTTACAAACGAATTTTCTACTTTTCCTTTCGAAACAATTATAGATACGAACAAATGCTAAGATAAAAGTATGCACGTTATGAAAAAGGTCTCCTGTTCTTTTGCGATATTTTTCATAGTTTACGAAAAAAAATTTAAACTACATTATTAGGGAGAAAAATTCTCCTGGCCTTAAAAATGGTTTAGCCTACATGATGCTGCTAAGAAGCTTTTCTTTAATTAGTAAAAAATTAAAAAACATATTTAGAACAATGAAAAGGTAGGTTTTTTCAGAGAATCTTTTATAATATTTTTTTGTAAATGTTCAGAACATGAAAATTTTTTTAAAAGGTTCTACTAATAAAAGAAAGGCATCTTAGCAGCATCATGTGGGCTGAACCATTTTTGCGACGAGAGAATTTTTTCCCCATAAAAATGTAGTTTTCCAATTTTTTTCATGAACCATGAAAAATATCGTAAAAGAACAAGAGGCATTTATCGTAGAACTTTCTTAGACGTGCAAACTTTTACCCTAAAATTTTTTCGTATCTATCATTGTTCCGAAGAACATATAGAAGATTTGTTTGTAACAAAAAAGAATTCTCCTGGCTACAAAAGTGATTTAGCAAGCATCAAACTTACAAAATATCTTGATTATCAAAGCATAAGTTCAAAAAAATTGACGACAAATGTAACGGTGGGTTTTTTTGAGAAAATCGATTTTTAATTTTCAATTTTCCGGTGGATTTCGAGAGAAGACGATGAACGCTATTAGAATAAAAAAAAATAATACATATCTTAATTAGGCCGAAAGTAATAGAGGTTTAAAGAAAAAAATTAAGATTTTTTTCAAAAACTGCGATTTCAAGTGTAGGGCCCTGCCTGATTTGAAGTGGATTCGGTCTACATATTCTTATTTTATCATAAAAAAATAGTATGAAATTTTCCAAATAAATTTGTTGCCCAATTCTGCTGTACTACACTCGCGTCAAAAAACGAAACTGAAAAATATCCGACACTATCAGCAATTTCACAAACACGACGACGATCAGCTTTATTAGGAGACAAAATAAATAATAAGAATTGTATAACACTCTACATGACAATTAGGGCGGGCGAAAAAAAACGTTTCTTTGATTTGTAGGAAGCCCGCTCAAAAAACTCCTATTTATTGTTAAAACAATTGAATTTTTCTGCAATTTTGTGGATAAAGGAAAGTAAGTTCTGACAAGGATGAAACCACCCCCAAACGATAATAAGACGTATTTCCTCAAATGCTGTATGAAATCAATTTTTCCCCAACAAAAATAAAGAGCCATTAAGAAAAAATAATATACATGTACAACGGCACAACAATTTCAAAACCACCTTTAGATATTTAAAAAAAAATTTTTAGATAACAAATAATAATTTTCCAGCTTTTAGCCGTTTTTAGTGCAGATTTTTCATAAATTTCAAATGTAAAGATTCAGGTACAAAACAGTAGTCCTAAACCACATTTATGGGTTAAAATCAACCCCTTAGAAAGAATAATTATACTCTTTTTGATTCATTAAAAGAAATTTGATATAAATTACGTACGGCGTAGTCTCTGAAAAAATAAAGAAACTTTGAATTATATATATGCAGTCAAACCTACCTTCAAAGGGCATTAATCGCCCGACATGTAAAAAATCGTATATTTTCTTGCATAAACCATAGGCAGGTCTTAGAAAAAATAATGCAATTAAAAAGTGTAAAAAAGTGAAAAATTAACCCCTAGAAACAAAACAAAAAACAATCCTTCAAAAAATGAATTCTCTAGATAATTGCAGTTTTCAATACAGACATTTCATGAATTTTGAGAAGAATAATCACTAAAATAATTTTTGGATAAAAAGCGTTTTTCTAACCCACTCATAATATATTTCTTGTGCTAAAAGAAGCGATTTTTCAGAGTAAATTTTTTTTTTGAGGTCACACGTGATTTATATGAAACTTAGAAAATTATTGTCCTATTTTTTCGGTAATGTGATATATAAATTGTGTTTTTTTTATTCGAACTTGTTTCCTCGTATTTTTTAACAATCCCGGAATTATTATGAGTTTAGATTGAGTGGAATCCCATTTTTCGACACTCCTCTGATATAAAAATTAACAACATAAAAACTTAGAAAAAAGCCTAAAATGAATTTACTTAACAGACTACTACAGTCCGCTCTCCGAATAATGCCGGACATGGGCTAGCCGGGGAGTATTTTTCGTAGAACTCAGCTTCCCTCACTCTTGGTTCGTGGAAGCGTCATCGAATTCGCGTCTGCCCTTCCTGAATAGTGCCGCTTGTCAGTTTTCTTTTTCCCCGCAAGTACGAAGTGTAAAAGTTAGTATTTTTTTTTTTGCTATTTTGTTTCAACAAAAACGATTCGTTCTTGGACAAGTGATAGCGCGATAGTAGGGGGATGCAATCGAGTAAAAATGAGGAGAAACGAAACTATTCAGAGCGGAATTATACAGAGAGCGGACTGTATATAGAAAAATCTATAATTAAACCTTGAAAGAGGTTGCTGTAATTGTTTGATATTCATATATTTTTTTGTAATTATTGCATTTTAAATTCAGGATTATACTAAGAAATGTGAAAAGGTCAATAATGCAGATTGTCAAATATAACCGCCTTAAATGCCGTCTAAAACAAAAAACTGGTAATTTACATTTGGTATTTCGCACACCATTCGACATTTTGCCTCATATATTTCAATTGAAAACTATTGTGATTATGGATTCGGTGTTCAATTCCACATATATAGTTACCGGCTTTCTTGTTTCGCATGGCAGTATACGTCTTTTACAAAATCCTTTTTATTGGCTCGAAAATTTTTAAAAATTCAAGTCATATCCTGTCGTAAAACGATCTGCCCCTAAAAAATTGGGAACTGGTTAAAAAAATATATAATAAACATATAACTAACATTTTCTCGATAAAATCAATTGAATACAAAAATAAAATAATAAGAAAAATTGATTTTCTTGTTCAAAATTTTTAAAACAAAAAATAAAATAATAATTTTTACCTAAAATATCATAAATAATATATCTTGCAACCTATTTTCTTAACAGAAAAGCAATAATTTTCAAAAAATTTATAAATAATTACACTATACATCGAACCAAATAATTTTTCATGTGATTATCTTTTACTGTATTCCTTGGAGCGCATTTGAAGTTATGACAGATACCTATGATGAATTTGAAAAAAATATTATTAGTTTATAAAATTAACGCCAACCTCCCCCTCCCCATTTTGACAACTAATAACTCGGTTATCAATTTGGCGCAACATTTTTTCTTTATGGCGCATATGAGCGCATTTGAAGATATTCAAGGTCATGGGATTTAAACATTCATTTTTCAAATAGGGGGATAGCGTGACGCTACCCCTCCCCCCTTTCCCGCGTAACTCCTGCAGTTGGGGCGCAATTCAGTGGGCTATAGAAAACCCGAAAATTAAAAGTGGGGGCGGGGGCTGGTGTAACTGACCTAGTAATTATTTGGTTCATAAGATCTATGTTAGATTAATTATAAATGTCGAAAACATTATTGCTTTCTATTAAAAATTAAAGTTTCAGAATCTATAATTAGTGTTATTAAAAAAAATAAGTAAAAATTATTTTTTCATTTTTGGACTTGTTTGTTTTTTATTTAAAATATCTATGGGATTGCAGATTACCCTAAGCTAAGTCGTCGAAAAATCCTAACAGTTTTATAAACAGTCTCCCAAGTATTTTTTGTTTCTACTTTCAAAATTAGAACTGACCGTGGGGCTACGGAATACCGCATTAAACTGAAAAATCCCACATGTAGGAAAAATGCGATCCTTTTTTAGATTTGTTTTTTATATTTAAATACGTTGAACATAAAGTTAGATTTTTTTCCAAAAGGATCGAATGGATTTTTTTGTATTTAGTTCGACGATCGTAATCAGTCCGAAAATCCCATACCCAAGGTCTTTGCAATAGACCGTTGTCGGTAAATAAAAAATGTTTTGAAAAATTCAGTGGTTTTGCATCAAATTTAAAGTCCTTTGAGAGTGTGCTCACAAAATCAAAGAAACTTTTATTCATTAAGATAGAAAGAATTAATTAAAAGGTACAATAAAATATATTTTGCACAAAAAACGCCATAAATGGCAGATACTTTTTAACAGTTTTTAACCTAACCTAACTTTTTCAAAGTGGTAAAGCCCTTGCATTATCTATTATTTATTCAATTTTGTTTTCACTCACCCACTCCAGTGATAGCAAGTCCTCAGCAACGCTTTTATCAGTCAATAAGATTGCAACAAAGAATTATATCGACATCTAACGTTTTTCTGCACGAATATTCTGTCGGCAAAATCTCTGCCCCACGAATTCGAAATCTTTCGGTCGTGAAAGATATCCAAAGACCATTAAAAAATCATTACACTCTCGAATATTTCACTTTTAATACGAATTTCGTCCAATTTCTACCCCAAAAACTTTGAGACACATGATTTAAACCGTTTCTAAAATCGAGCCGTTAGCATAAATCATGCTGAGACAAAGTAGATCCCGTGAGATGCGGAATCTCCAAAACAGCACAAATACGTCATGATTTTCCGCAATTATTATAAATAATTCTCCTGTTTTCAACCCTGATTCGAAATTTCGGTGAAAATTGTCGGCGCACAATGTAAAAATGTCCTTTTAGAGCAAAAAACTGGAGCATGACAAGACGGTTTCGACTACAGGTTATAACTAGCAATTCATAATAGCCAACCTTTCCAAGAAAAATTTTGAACGTTGATTTTCAATGCACGTTTATTTAAATTACAGGATTTATCTAGACTTTCTAATTGTAGAATAATCTGTTTTGGGCTTCTAGCCTGTTAATTAAATATTAATTTTATAATTAAACTATCAAATAAACAGAACCTTAAAAAAAATGATCTTAACATTAGTGGATCACGTGATTTGCACAGTCACGTGACTCTTTCAATTTCAACTTCCTTATATTTCCATTGTCTCTTTATTTTTTAAAGTAAAAATTAAAATTTGTCAAAAATTGATACGTTTAAGGTGCATATTCTTACTAATTTATCGCCGCCAGTTCGAAATTGGATTTAGATTCTAGTCAAATACAAAATGAAAATCCAAATTTGAATTCACTAATGCATTTGATGACGAGAGATTGGTCAGCATGAATATTTGTAGTACTATTTATTGCTAAAGTCGAAAACGGTTTTGTGCGTCGGATTTTTTCTCGGAAAAATTTAATTTAGCATCGGGTATTGCCTATCTTATTCAAATATTGTTAGGTCACGAATGGAGAAAACTATCATATTACGCATTAGTAGTAAAACATTCAGTAGTTATGTGATTTTTAATGATGTTTTGGTTTATTTTTCGCGTCCTGGTAATAAGGGTTGCATTCAGAAAAATTAATAATTTGTGTTCCTATGAACACGCGATTTTTCCTCCGTCTAAAACTCCCCCAACGGGCACAAAATAAGTAAAAATCCCATTCCTCTCAATCGACTTCGTAACATTTAACGGAAGCATTTATTTAATCTATTTTTCATTATAAATCTTTTTATAACTTATAAATTCGAAAAAAATATTCAAATTTATATTTATTTTTCTATTTTTTATTTTTTTTTTTCTAATGTGTCCCTTAAGGGTTTACATTTTTCTTGCATCTTCTTCCCTATTCCTTAACGCACCTCCCACATGCTTAGTTGGTGGTGGGAGGGGGACCTACAGTTTAAGGTGGGTTCCGAACCACCAAGAGTAACTACCTTAAGTACTTAGAGAACTTTTTTCTCTAGAGGTACCGGACCCGCGACTCTCCGGAGATGAAACAACTCCCTTGCTAGGCTAGTGTGTTCACCGCATGGGCCACCGAGGCTCTTCCAGAGTGCGAGGCGGGAATCGAACCCGCAAGCCGACAGAGCGGGTCTAAAGCCTGCGCTTTGGCCCCCCACGACCATCGTCCCACTAATTTATATTTATTTATATTTTAATAATTTATTTAAACGTGTTAAAAATGAATTACAAAAATATATTTAAATGTGTGACTTAAAATAATTTTAACGCTAGAGAGGCAGACTTAAATTGATAAAAATTAAAATTTCAAAACTTATATTCTACATGAAGGAGTTAAAACGATTTATTACAAATGTTTTGTGAACTGATTCGAAGGAATGAAATAATCTCAAAATATGAACACTTTTGGGAAATGCAAGATATCTCTGTGACGTGCGCCTGTCGGTACAATTACAAGGAATTAAATATATTGAAAACACGTTCTCTTTTGGGGAATAGAAAACTATGGCAGCGGTCGCTATGGAAATAGAAATTAATTAGTTTCTGAGTTATCCTAATGACATTTTAGACATATGGAAAAATCAGGCATTCAAAAGAAAAGAATAATCTTCAATTTTACGCTGAAATCTGAAACTACAAATAATTTTTCTCTATTTAACACTTATTGCTGGGGTCAGAAACATTCCGAAGCTACCATGCATGGCGTTTTTGGCGAGAAAATATTCGGACTAAAAATGGTCAGCGGGATTTAATTATTCTTTGCTGAACTCTCTTTTACTTTACAAAAAGCATTGTTGAGGACTTGTAGTCGCTGAAATCAAAAAAATCAATTCAAAAACTGAAATCAAAAACATGAGAATTAATGGTTTGTTGAAGAAAAAAAGCGACATTATTGAAACGTTAGGTTATTTTGAAAAATTGGTAAAAAGTCATTGCGTTTTTTTGTTCGAAATATATTATTATTCTACCTTTTAGTTTTTTTTAAAGAGATCCATATTGATGAAAACCTTTATTTGAAATTTAGGCTCGAATTTCGGCGAATACATTATAAGTTATTAATTTTTCTCTAACTCTCATTTTACCTGATTTGCCAATTCCAAATTTATTGGCAATTTTTAGTTTAGGTTATACTATATTATATTTATTTTATCTCACATTCTCATTTATATTGTCATTTTTTAGATGTTCGTGTAATTATTGAGAGTATCGGATATATTTGAGATTTGTTTATTTTAACGCGAGTGTCGCATAGAATTGGGTAAATTAATTATTATTATTATTACACCATTAAGCCGTTTCCCTTTCGGGGTAGGCGTGACTCACTCGGTAGGGAGGGGAG
>JAAAKG020097310.1:0-16040 GCA_010014905.2 Druon quercuslanigerum
GCCGTAGCGTAATATTACGGTGCGGCGCAACACGTTTCTCGGAAACGGCATGAGCGACAAAATTAATTTTTGCGCAATAAATTAGCAACAAAATAGCATCAAATAACGGGACTAGTCCGGATCCTGCCCTTTGAAAATGCTGCCGCAACTTAATATACGTAATTCTAAGGGAGCGGACGTTATGAACGGAAAAGAAAACGAGCAGAGGAATAACTGTCACTTGATTTCTTAGCTTCATGGTGGCGGCGGTTTGAGCGAAGATTAGAATACTGAGTACCAAGATAAACTTTTGTAAAATGGCATTCCAGAAAAAACCGAAACTGGCTCACTGGCTACAAGGTGGGTGATTGGCCTATTCTGTTTGCAGTTAGCTTTTCCAGCCTCGACACTTGCCTTTCATGCGGAGGGACTGCCAGTAACTGCGTCTGGTTTCTATTAGCCAGGATTAGTTTAGATGGCCCGAGACCCCCGCGACATCTAGCAATTTAAGGAACGCTAGGTTCAAAGCGCTACTCTAGCATAGTTAAGAGAAGCATCTCTTAAGAAAAAAAGAGTCAGTACGCAACGCGATGCTGGATGGCGTTAGGGCCATACGTGGGTCGTGGGTGTCTCGGACAGCCATATTTAAACGTAGTGAGTCTCTTGATTCGATAGGTGTTTTAAACCGACTGGCTAAGTGTGCGGAAAATATATTCAGCATTTAGTACTTTTCTTTACGGGGTTTGAAAATTCTTTCTCGCTCCGAAATTTCTCACTTTCCTCTGATGCCTATAACGAGTTAGCCGACCTGTCAGCCGTCCACAGGGCTGCATCCTTTGAAACTAGGAAAAAGTATTTCTACCTTGCTCCTGCGTTTAATAGTAAAATGACGAGCTTCGTAGGATGCTTGCGGGTCAAATGAGTGCGACGTGCGAACTCAGTTTATTTCGGAAAAGTGTCGCGGTAAGGGCAGGTAAGTGGCCGAGTATGGACGATAAAATTGAAAACTCCGTTATAACATTTATGATGTTTTCTTACGTCTTTATCCAGATTATTTTCTGATTTTTTGAAGTACTTGAGTACTTCTTCATAATTCCATCCAACATTTCCCATTTCAGCCCATTCGTTAAAACCTTCAGCATTACCTCTGATGTGAACCATGTGATTGACTGTGCTAGTACCTCCCATAACCTAAAAAAACAATCGGGTAAAGGAAAAAATGCTTTCAATCGAGGAAGCATATCCTTATTTTGATGTTATAGAGAAAAGTTTGTTTTTCAAGTCATGGAAATCAGAAGAACTTAAAAACAAAAATGTGCAACTAACTAACTTCAAATGAAAAGGCTCTTCCAAAGTTTCAAAAAATGGTAACTTGCATAATGCGTACATTTTTATTTGAATTTTTTCTAAATTTCTAATTATTATTTCATATGCTTGTAGAAAAGTAAAACTGACCTGTCCCACATAGGTAGAACACTTCTTGGATCTACATGCTGTTTCCTCTTGCGGTAAGTCGTATTTCTTTATAATGTTACTTCCGTCTAATAAACAATAAAATCCTGGTATTTCTACTGCCTCTGGTTCTTCTTCACCAGCTTCTAATAAAAGCACCTAGAAAAATTAGAATTAAGTTTAAAATAACGCATTTGTTTAAATGTTTTATTCGTATCCCATACTTCGATTAATAAAATAGCATAACTTACGTTCCATTCATCATTTTCTGTCAGTCGATTAACAACAACACTTCCTGCCGATCCAGCTCCAACAACAATATAATCAAATATTTTAGGTTCCTTTTTGCATTTTATATTAATATCTTTTGACTTTCCCACTAATTCAGAAATCAAGGCCAAAAACATCAACGTTGATGGTTGACAGCCTGTTGATACTGTGTCCGAAACACAATATTGTGACATGTCTCGTGGTATCCACGGCATATTGCTTAGTAACAAAATAATTATATGAATTCAACTTTAATATAATTAAATAGGTCTGAATTTGATTATAAAATTTAAAATGACAATTTTCATAAATTTGTTTGAATGCTGATGGCCAATATATGGAGTCGGTCCCTTCTATTTCATAAGTTGGATTAAATCATAATTTTAGGGCAAATTTTTATATTGATACGCCTTAAACTCAAAAGTGGTCAAGAAGGTGAAAGGTAGAGATGATTTACGAAATCATTCTACCATACGATCAACAGCGTGCTATCAGCTAATAAGTAAGGATAGAGTAAGAACAGTGGATCTGAAATATTCATTCCGATATCGTTATTAATGGGACTTCTGAATCGAGGCTCTACTACGAAGGAGCTCTCTTGGTCTCTCCTCGATCCGGCCTATCATTGATGACAGATTAATGAATTGGCATCATTTTGAAGGAACGAAACTAGTCAGGATTCTATTTCAAAGTTTCTAACTTCACTTAGAGGATACTATCCTAATTCATTTTAAACTTGCATTCCAGAACTGAGTTGATTGAAATATATATCTACGTTTTTTTCTTTGGTAAATTATTGTATGGATCATTCTAATGACCTTGTACTCCATATTTTTGTGGAAACCTCGTTGTGCGTATTTGCATTTAGGGTGGGAAATAAAAAAGTGTATTGTGTGTAACATTTATTGTAACATTTTTGAACTTTATCTCATGATAAAAACCTCGTTGTGGAAGGTTGCACTAGCTACTGAATTTTTTACGAGAGTTTTGCTTTGATTTTTTAAAAAAGAATAAAGGCAAAATGGATTTCGTGACAATCTTGCGTTTCATTTACCAATGAGTTACGTTTTATTTAACAATAAAGACCTAATGGTTGAAACAAAGTTCTGGTATGTCAGGCTCAAAAAAAAGAAGGGAAGAGGTCATCGCAAAAGTAAGAATTCATCTCTCCCTTGAATGTATCCACAATCCGTCGCGTTTTTTTTCCAATAATGATTCAAATCGCAGTATGAATTTTTGTTGTAGGACTTAAATATCCTTAATTATTTTCTAATTCCTAACGTTTAGTTATAAAATAATTAGAGCTCATTTTAATGTACAATCAGCAGTGTAGTCAATTTATATTGTTGGTTGCGGTGTACTGGGCGGGACGCAGTAAACGCAAGATGAACAAATTTCTTAATGAATATAAATATCATTGATATAAGATTAGAATTCTACATAACTATATAACTAAGATATGTTTGCTAAAATCAGCCAAATGTAGTAATAATTAAATTAAGAATATAAGTAAACACAAACTCGATTTGCGGTTACACTGAATAAATGTTTACGTGGGCCAACTATTTAGTTTGTAACATATGGTACAGCTATTTTGTTAGTTGGGGCAACCATTCACTTAGCTGCTGGTACTAACTGAATAGTCAGTGGAATTAATGGAATTCTATTAACTAATAAAATAACAGTATCAAGCAATGAAATAGCTGTTAAGAAGGTAAAGAAGGGAGTATAATAATAACCATAATTACCTTCAAATTATTCCTTGTAGAAAATGGTCAATCTTCCTCTCAAATATTAAAAAAAATATTTTAAACGAGACAGAACAAAATCTGTGCATTAACAATGTATATTTGTGAAAAAAATTTCAGAATGTTATGTCACTTGTAAAACTACGGACTATTGTCAATTTATTGCTGGCACGATTAGTTGCAATCGTGACAGAGATAACACGTAAGGCAGTGAATGTTTGTTGTCGTAGCACGTATGATAATAGGACATAAAGCGAAATTTTAGTTAATATTATTTTTGTAGACTTTCATGTTGCAAATAATAAACATTTCATGCATCGCATGTAAAACTTTCTTAAAAGCTTTTTCTGTTAGGTAATTATACTACAGATTGCGCAAACCTATAAGCATTTACGGAAAGATGCCGTCCTTTAAATGTACGTTGATTTGGTGCTTTTATGGGTAGCAACAAAAATGAAACATTTATACTTTTGTAATTTTGATATACTATTATGTTCAAAGTATTCTTATTTTGAGAAACGAAATCTTGTTTTAAGTGAATAAAAATTAGCTATAGCAAAAATGATCCTGCTATTTTTCTGTATTTGAAATACTTTTGCCATTCAAAATATAAAATAAACATTTTTAGGATTATGGTGTGAATGCAACGAAATTGTTTCGAAACTATGTGTTTCAAACTGAAAAGTTTTAGTTTGTCAGCCATCGGCAATTAAATTGTCGAGACCAATAAGGGGCTAACCCTTATTCGGAAAATTTTTTAGCAGAACAGAAAAACGGTTCACCGAGTACGTCCTGGGATGGGCTATTAAAGGTACTTTGTAGCTTTTTTAAAAATAGTAATATTCAATTTTTTTACTTTCTGAACACGCACGACACGTAGGCCAGATTGAACAAAACAACAATAAAAAAAGTGAATTTCGAACATTTGGCGGGTTAGCCACTTATGGTTCTCGACCATTCCTTTATGTGTTTAGCATTTATTGATAACTCATTTTTATTTTTTATAAAAAGAAATTTTAATTTGGAACCTCAACCCGAAAAATAGAACTTTATAACATTGACGCTGGTTCCGTTAGATGCATTCTTGCAAATTAATGAACTATTATTAAAGGATGGGACGTGAGTTGATTAAAATTGCTTGAAAATCTATAACTACAATTTTATTATACGAAAAACCGGATTTTGTGTCCATGTAATTAAATATTGAGTTTATTTCTAAACAGCCGTTTTCCATGGTAGTTTTGGAAAATGTACATTTCGAAAGGTTAAAACAGATTAACAAAATTTCCTTAAGATTTGTGTAAAAAAATGCCGCTTTTTCTTATTGAAAAATTAATTTGAATAGAATATTTCAAAACATTTCTGAATATTTTCGAAGCTTTCAAGAGAGAAACTAGAAGATTTACAGACGATCTTTTTAATTATTTCAAATTTTTTTACATTTCTGCAGAAACACCATAATTTAACAAAATATTGAGAAGGTTTAGAAAGGATACCCCACAAAATGTATAGAAAATAACATCCGGTGCAATTGGCCCAAACTTGGTAAGCGAGGTCAGTAATAAATGCAAGTTAAAATAATTCAGCTTAAAAGGATTAATGTACGTCCTGACCGATAGCAGTGTAGCGGCAGGCATTTGCTTTTTGTTAGAGTACTTGACTAAATTCACACTCCACCGCAAGGCAATTTTTTCCCTGATATTGATGCTTCTTTCCGGCCTTATTACCATTTGGTGTTAAGCTGTTTTGTTTATTGAAATAATAATCTTGTTCAGAGCATCATGCAGGAAAAATGTATTGTTTCCAAATTCTAAATGCTGCCGATGTCATATTCGTAATTTGAATAATTGAAAATTGGAAAAAGTTAGGTATGGCCAATTTTTGTGATATGTTGATAGTTTCAAAAGAAATTTCGCAATATGGGTGATTACTGACCTACTTAAATCGTTGATATGATACTAATTTTAAGGGAATGCCAGACTTTACGCTAAACGGTTTCCAGACAGAAGACATCCTACTAATTTAACAATAAGTACTTTGACTAAAAGAGCTCGCAATGGGATTCTTGTTCGTGAACGCTGAAATCATGAGTACAACGAAAATAATGCACGTGCTGTAACTGTTATAGAAGCTGTTCATGTTGATCCACAAATCAGTAAAGAAAGGTCAAGATGTCTTTTCTATTAGTAAATAGTCAGAGTGAAGTGACATTCTGAAGATTGTCACTTTTGCAACTACATAGTCGTAGTCTTTACATCTTATCTGAAATTATTGTTACTGCCTCGGTGTGTTTGGGAAAAGAGAAGGAGGGTGTTGTGATAACAATCCACAGCCTGAAGTCTACAAAAAAAATCATCCAAGCACAGAGTTGAATCTAAGAAAAATCTTGTACGTTTGTTTACCCCGATAAACCAAGACAATTCAGGAAAAGGGGATCTGGTAGTTTCTCAGACATTTTAGCTTAACGTTTACCTTTCCGAAGTCACAAAAACCATTTTTCCACAGGTCATTTTTGAAGTGAAATTCCCCGCTTTATTAAAATCCGTAGTCAAAAATAGGGGTTCTCATTTAAGAAAAGGGTCTTACCTCTGTTTGATCTTGAAAATTGACCTCAAGGTCAAAATTGATGGTACAGTTCAATTTGTCGCGGACAATTATACAGAGAAGGCTCCGAAGGAAAAGGCTCAAAGCGGAGGCGTAACAACCGTGCCGAAAGCTGAATGCACCTGGGTAAAGTGTTTCTAACGATGACTGGGATAACAGGCGTCCTTGAGATTATGCAGCTTTATTCTTACATGCGCGGCTCTACAACGATGGTCAAACTCTTTTCCCTAGCTGTTCATGGTAAAAACAATGAAAACACCAAACATATTTGTAGTCAGGACGACTCAAAACGATTCAACACGCAAGGCTCTCGAAAGTTGGTTGGAAAACAATGCCGACCATTCAATGCGATGGACCTGCAAAATCACCATACTTTCGAGTGGATGGATCAACTCAGGGAGTTCCTGATAGAGTTCCCTGATAACAGTATAGTCCCTGAACGAAACGGTTACATAGCTCGACTGCATGCTGTGTGGTGTGAGATACAGTAATTTCCTTCGAATTATAGTCTAATCACAGATACCTACATCGTAATAAAGATAATAGGTTACTCTTTCTTAAATTAATTACAAATTCTAATCTTTTTAAACGTTTAAAAGTTCGGTCAACATTACTATGATAATTCATCGCATTATTGATGAAAAAAAGCATATCATCCAAATAAATTACCGATTCTAAACCCAACCATCTTAAATGTAAAACAACCGGGTTTATGAGTTTTGTGAAGGTAAACGGTGCTGTACTTATACTAAAAGGTATACAAGTATATTCGTACAGATTCCCTAAAAACGTGCATCTTGAAAACTTTCTATCTGTATCCACGCCCGATAGGCATCTTTTACATCAAGAGTTGCCATATAACAGCCTGGTCTTACTATTATTAGTGCCGTTTTATCATCTGCAAGTTTAAAATGCTGTATTTCTAGAAACCTATTTAAATGCTTAAGGTTTAGAATAACACGAAAAGAACCGTTTTTTTGGCCAGTGATACTAATCCCATCTGCCCTGCCAAACCAACTGTAATTATTTGCTGCATCTCGATAATACGCAAATACAGATAAAAAAATAAGTAATTTTTGGAAAGAGAAAATTTAGTTATTAAGGCCTTTTTCATTTGAATCGGCAAGCCCCTTTTTAATAATTTTCTCAATCCTTATGACCAAATCTGCAGAAGCTTCTAGTGCTAAGATTCTATCTGGATTTATTCTCTCACCAATAACCTCCCATTCTTGCGCATAAAGAGAATTTTTTGTGTTTAAGCCATGAATGTTAGAAACTAGTTTAACATTCTTTGTTTCATCTATTTTATCACCTAAAGACGATTCTTTTCTTGAATCTGTCTGGGACTGACTTTTATCTTGCGTATCATCACGTTCAATTGATGCATTCTTAAATTTAGACTGCACCACCACTGGACTCCATCAGGCCGTGATAAACACCTTCTTCTTCAAGAGCAACTCCTCTGATGCTTTGGATTCCTTTCAAACTCATCGAAACCATCATCTTCATGATACCTTACTGTATCGGCGACTGTGGCGTCTGCAGGTCGGCAAAGAGCTATCAGTCGAACTACTGTATCGCCTGTCCGATCTTCTTGCGCGACGACTCTTATGTCCTATGAATTGATGATTTTCTTACAATATATATGTATATATCATCACTTTATTTTTATACTTTTTATGTACTGATAGTTGCAGACTGCTGTACAGGCGGAAGCACTTGAATATTTATATTGATAAGTATTTGGGTCAGAGCAACTTATAAACAAGTTAAAACTATTAGAAGACAAAAACTTGCAAGAATTTGTCTTCAGAACACCATACGTGTACAATTACATTTAACCGTTCGATCTTTTTTATTCGCCGGTTTGTCCATTAACGGTTGCAGACCGTTCGGACTAGCTGTAATTACAAGGTGGCCATTTCCTGAAACTTCATCAAGTATTTATATTTTTCAAATTGTACATTCGACGAATATAATACCATGTAATATTCATCACATCACAATCTGTCACATACCCTTAAGAATACAGTGGCTTAGAATAAGCCCTAAAGCATCTATTCAATAATACAACACAAGGTTGTATATCATAAGACTTAACAATCTCAACAAATTGAAGAACCCTGGAAAAAGTTTCGAATAGAAATCCTATCATAGTCATTTCGGACCAATCCGAATTATCCCGGAATCCGTATCATAATGAATCCAAAAAAGTATTAAATCTTGTTCATTCTAAATCGGTTAAAAACTAATCTTTCCAGGTCAAGAAATCAATTTTTTTCAGATCTCCCCTTTTTACATCAAATAATGAAATAAACGTTTGTTATACATGTGAAAAAATGAGCTAAGTAATTTCTTATCACTCAACAAATTGTAAAGAAAGCCAAATCATTACTAAACAATTTCTTAATTTTTTGCGTATAAAAGTCGTTTTCGTGAAATCTCTTATAATATTTTAAAATCTTTATAAAACCTTTAAAATCATAAAAATCTTTAAAATATTTGTTAAATCTGTTAAAATCTTTGTGAAATCGTTGGAAATTTTTGACGTATTACAAACCTCAGTGAAAGCTTAAAATTTCGGTAAAATCTTAAGAAAACTTTTGGAACTTTTTAAGTCTTTTTGGTAAAATCTTTAAAATCATTGAAATTTTTATAAATAAATTAAATCTTTGTAATATTTGTAAAATCTATCTCTTATCTTTTTTTCGAAATCTTTTGTGATCGTTTAAAATCAACTTTAAAAACTGATGTACTGCACTTTTGATGAAATATTTAAAATTCTCAAAATCTTCAGAAATCCTTATAAATTCTTTTGAATATTTGTGAAATTTTTCTAAAGTCTTTTGTATTAGTTTAAAATCACTGGAATGTTTAAAATGTTTGCCAAATCTTTCTGAAATTTGTTGTAATCGTTTAAAACCATCACTGTAATATCTGCAATCTTCGTTATAACTTTTGAAATGTTTTACAAATTTTTGATATCGTTTCAAATATTTCAAATGTTTTGAAATCTTTGAGTTATGTTGTGCCTTTGTTGAAATATTTTGAGTCCTTGAATATTGTGAAATCTATGAAAATTTCGTGAAATTTTTTTAAATCTTTTAAAATCTTTATGAAATCTTAAAATCCTTTGGAAATATTACTTCAATCTTTGTTCGTGAAATCTTTTTCGCTCTTTTGAAATCATTAACATTTTGCAAAATCTTCTCAAATTTGTTGAAACCTTTCAAAATCCTTTGAAATTCTTATGAAATCTTGATGTATTCTTTTAAAATACGGTGTGCTTGGCAAACCCAGTTTGTCAAGATCCGTTAGGTCTGAAGCCGCCTAGAATACAATTACAAACCAAATTTTCTTTTAAGTTATATTTAACAAAAGAATTTGGCACATATTTCTGAATGTAAATATAAGTACATCCATAGGGTATCCGCAAAATTTCTTTCAAAAAATTTCTTGACTTTTTTCTGATTAATTTTTTATTGTCCCTAACCATTGATATTTTAAAACTTGACTTCTAAGCTTCTAATATTTTCGATAAATACAGAATCTTCTATAAATGAATAAAAAATTATTACAGTTTTCCCTGACATGCGGCAATACTGTTAACTCTTGTAAGCTAAAATTACTCTCACATTTTATAGATTACAGAAAGGTTATTTTAACAAGGACGCCGAAACACTCCAAACGTTTCCCATATAAGTATATTTAAATTTGTTTAATACTCATCGACGCATTAGCAATAACTTCTTATTATGAATAATCAGTGTTCTTTAAAATGGAAAAAAACTTACATCATTATAATATTGTAAATCGCAAAATGCGAAAATAATACAGTTTATTTTCTTAACGTCTAAAGCAAAATCACATATCAGACGTAAAATTACCGACACATGCTAATATTCCGCTTCGAACCGTGGAAACTTGCAATTTTAGTCCGGAAGATTTCAACGACATTCGGCGGAAAATTACCACGCTAGTGCAGGGTCCTTTTATTTCCTGCGACCGACGGTGTAATTTTCAACAACTAATGTAAAATTAAATGCCCTGTCACGGCGTATTTTATGCATCAGTACAACTTTACCTTGACAGAATATGTGAAATTTCGAGGACATTTTTTACAGTGTACATGATAAGTTCGGAGGAAGAGGCGCGAAATACAATTAGTCAAGCTGTTAAATTATAATTATGTAAATTTACGATGTCTTATTTACGCACTCGACTGAAACAAAGTTTAGGTATATTTCTTTTTCTTCAAAATTTTGCTTCACTACAAAGGTGAATATCTGCGCAGAAACTGAATTATGCGACATTTTAATCAAATGCATTTGAAAGACTATAAAATTTCGCGTCAAATTTGCCTAGGTTGCAGCTGGTTTAATCAAGAAATGAAAAAATATTTATCTCTAAAGTCAACGGTGTTTTTACTCTCTAATTTGTAAAAGTCTGTAAATATTTCAAAGTCGCCATGAATAGTAAGTTATTCTACTAATTGAAACAAATTTTTTGTTAAATGTTATTTTATTTAAAAACCCTTGATGCCTACTATTATGAACATTAAAAATTGTAATAAGTCAAGTTTAGACTGAACCTCAAACTTCTGACAGTATATACCTGCCGTTATTATTCAATGTAAAATTCCAACGTAACCACTCGTGGCTTTGTACAATTGTGAAGGTGCTCTACTACTTTTCGACGCGAGAAATTGTAAATATTATTTTTTTAATTCACTGTTATTCCTAAATAAATATTTATTATTCAAGTTTAATCCCTTTTCAGTCTATAATAAAAATATTTCTTCAATAAAAGTAAAATCGGTAAACTTAAAATGATTTAAATTTGAAGTTAAAACAAAAAATAAATTTCCTATGCTAAAATGACGAAAACTCCATAAGAACTGCCCATGCAAATTGCATTATCTAATTTTTTGAAAAAACGAAAGAAATGATAAAAAAATATGATAGTTTGACTCCAAGGTGGGTATGAAATTCGAAAATTCGCTTTTTTTGGCACACCCAGTCCTTGACTGATAATATATACCGTGACAGATCCACGCAGACCAAAGAATAAAAATCGCATTATAACAAAAAATGCCTTTGATATTTTGGGCTGCAAACATCTTAAGTCTGAGATATAAATTCAAAATTATGATAACTTTTTTTTTCCTTAAGCAGAGATTTATACTCTTAATTATATCTATACATGCGATAAACGCGTACATATATAACAGATGTGGTCGATTAGTATTTGATTCCAGTTACGATATCCGATTACCGTAGTTATTTTGATTATCGTTATGCGATAGGGGTTTTAAATGATTTATCACGTATCTTCCTAGATTTATTTTTAATATCTTGCTACGTTATTGTTCAATTTTAGTGAATATTCCATGATTGTAGAGACATCATTAAGTATGTTCTTTCCGCTTAATCGCCTTTGACCATATAATTTTCTTCCGATATCGCGTACACTTAATTCTTTCGGAAAATGTTGCCTTACAATTTCTGATCATTGACAGTATTTTATAAATAAAATAATTGATCTCTGGTCAAAGTGTTGGAAGCCTTAGGCATCTAGGTAAGTTAAAATAATATTGTATTTTATTTCATATGCTCATCGTATTTTTATTATTCATGGATCCTTATATATATATATATATTATTTGCATTATGTTATAATTAGTGACTTTATATAATTGCTCTACAAAAGAAGTTCTGATTGAAGTGAATAGACGCGTCTAAATAGAAATTTCAAGTCATTTTAATCCGCAAATATGGATAATTCGTCTAGAAAATTTTAGTTAATTAAATCTGCTTGATTTTAATTTTCCAAACTTTTCTGATTAATATCTCTGGTCACAGAAGTAGCATGATCTTATGTCAGTTTACAGAAATCTATCTTTTGTCTCATGTCGTGTTGATAGATATCTCAAGTGAGGCTTTATCGTAAACTTCCAGTTTTTAAATAATCACGATTCGTTAAATGCGTTTCAAGTTATATAAGTATAAATAATTATAGTAAAACTTGAATTCAGTTGTGTTTTAACACTTTAAATTTTTAAGTTGTGGCGCCTTATTTATCTACACACCAGTGACAGAGTGATATTTTCAAACTCCGTACATACACTCAAGGAATTACGGGGAATTTAATTTATCGCAAAAAAAATCTATTTGCAACAAAATTTCTCCTTTTGTGACAAACTTCACCTAATCATGCAACCGACTAATTTTTTTATGCAAAACATATGTTCAATTGTTAAATAAAAACAGATAAGAAGATGATGATAAACTTTTTAAGTACACTGTACGATTAAAAACCATAAAAAGCTTACATATGAGTTGAAGTACTTAAAGAAAATTAGCCATCTTAGTTTGTCTTCATATATGATCCTGAATTAGATCATTATGATCTCAAAAGTTGATCATTTACTTCGGCCGATCAAAATGCTCTTGAATTCGGTATCATTTTTTTGCATATTAAAATGATATTGATTTCGGTATTATTTTGAACCCCTTTTTTACTGTGGATGAATTTTCGAGAATTTCGGTACAGACCAAGTCATCTAAGTACATAATTATAAAATCCCGAAACAAATAGTCTATAATGAAGACTCACAGAAACAGATGCAATACATGTAATTTTAGGCGGGGTTACTAAGAGTCCATAAAGCTAGAAAATTTTAAAATTCGATAGTGGATAATCGATATCTACCCGAATATCGACGGATAAGCGGAAGAACGTAGTGTCTCATTTTTATTTCAAGAATCGTCATATTCCGCTCACGGTTGAGCTTACCAAAAAATCTGATTAGGTTTACCAGCATATATCTCTATGTTAAACAGAAAGATGTATTCACAGACTACCAAAAAACTTTCTAGTAAAAATATCTGGGTAATATTAGTAGAAAATCTAGTTAAATTTACTCGAATTAATCGTCAAACTAACCAGAAAATTGTCGACCAGAAACTTTTGATACCTTTAATCAGAATTTCTGATAAGGGCACATGTGAGATTTAATTCTGGTTATTAGAACCAGAGTTTTTTAGAGCTTATATAAATGACCAAAATTTTCATAAAGTATTATTATTAATATTAAAAAAAAATTATATTATTTTTTTCTTACTTTTGTAATATTACAAAAATATCAGAAACTTAAATATTTTGTAGGAACATGACGTGGATACCAGCAAATTTTTCATCATCATGTTCTGCCAACTCCTCTGCCTCGGCGTGCCAACCATCAACAATAATGTTCATGGCTTTTGTTGCTAATTTATTTTCATCCTCGAGGGACAGTAATTCTAATATTCAACCTGAACCAGAAGAATATGACTTTATAATCGTAGGTGCTGGCTCAGCTGGATGTGTTCTAGCTAATCGATTAACTGAAATTAAGAACTGGAATGTGAGTTACAATATATTATTGATACTTTTTATAATAAGGAACCATTACCTTTATAAAAATTTTGGTTTCAATTTCTTGTTTTAAATGTTGGCTAGGCCGTTTTAGGTCTGCGAATTGATGTTCTTGGTTTTTGATTTTTTCTTTAAATAAAACTTCCGGGTAGAACAATTTTTCAAGTATTTCTTTTTTATTGAGGAATAAATCCTATATTTTTTGAACGAAACAAAAGATTTTGAAGTTTTCGCCGGCCTCAGAATACGGACATTTGTAATTTCTTTACAATTAATGACCTGCAATGTAAAATGGCCACTAAAAACATTTTTGGAATGAAATGCACAAGACATCTTCTTAAATACAAAAATAATATGAACCTGATTACACCAGAGGGCGTAAATTAAGTGCGCGTAAATTAAGTTAGCTTAAATATGGAAGTGGCCTAAACTCGTGCCGACGCAAAAACGTTTCGGTAGTGACTCTCATCGCACATGTGGAGCCGTTTGGCTATAACCTTTATTATTAGTAAATAGGGTTTAATATTTTGCGCTAAATAGTTGAAAATTGGTTGTTTATTCACAACTTGAGTTATTTGAGTTTTTGAGGCTTCTTCATTGTGCAAAAGGACAATCGGTAAGTGCATAATTTTTGTGTACATAAAGTAATCTCATTATTTTTATAGGTTATGTGTTATTCTGCAATTATTTTATATTTATTCTGTTTGTCCTTAGATGTATTTGTTTAAACAATAGATTTTAATGCCAAATGAAAAAGCTAACGAGGAAGGAAGAAAATGACCCTGATTATTAATTATATTAAGAAACATTACTCTTCTTTTACGCTGTTTTGAATGTTATTAACAACGTAATCTCAATGCTTTTGATGTTTTTTTCGTTATTTATGGCCGCTGATTGTTTGTTATTTTTCGTGGAATAAAAGTTTAAGAAATAAAGTTGATAAAAAAATTATCACAAAAAGGAAGAAAAATTCTTAATTTTGTATCGCTGTTGTTGAGTTAGGTGTGCCTCGGAGACGAAGAGGCGTAATCATATTCGATTATGATTCCTGAGATTTCAAATATTTTAGTTAAACAATTTTTAATGTTTTTAAAAATTTACAATACAATTATCAAAATATGTTCGATTTTTCATTGATTCATTTCGCCTTCAAATAAATTGGTCAAAACATAAAGTTCGAAGTGACATTTAGGAAATAATATCATATAAAGTATTGCCAAATAATTATTTCTGTTTAAACATTTAGTTGAATATTATTAAAATATTCCCCTGAAATCACTACTTTTTTCATTTGCTATTTCGATCTTTCTTTAAATAACTTGAATCCTGTTGTGTATCGTGGTATTAAGTAAACTATAACCTTAATTCGTATATATGTAATTAGTGATGAATATTATTATGACTAACGAAGATAATCTTAAACTACACCTTGTGATGTTGGAGATAATTTTTTGCGCTTAAGGATTAAGAATTCTAATTTTAGGAAATTTATTTCTAATTCAGGTTTTTAATTCAAAGAAAAAAATTGCAGAAAAATTATATCATTCTAACAATATTCGCGCTACAATAATAAATCTTCGTTTTGTTTTCTTTGCAAGGTTTAATAATTTTGCCAAACGATGGTTGACGGGTAAATTGCATTCACCCTCCTGTTTGGTTATAATTAAGTTTTGGAACTTTTAATACTGCTACTGGTTTTACCAAATTTAAACGGTTTATGGAACATTACGCGAGAAATAGTTACCTTACAAGAGCAGATCGTGGAGAACATCTATGTCTTTTTGAACACGTATTATTATGAAAATTTATTGAGAATTGATCGACCTGTATGGATACGAGACAGAAGCTGCGTATGGTCTGAAACTATCGTCCGTCAATTTGAATACGAAAATTGTATAGAAAACCTTAGCATTTCTTAAGAGACTTTTGAATATATTTGCAGTGCATTAGAAAAAAGTTTGCTGCCAAAGTTTAACCCATTTATGTCAAGAGCACCAGTAGGCGTCAAAAAACAAGTTGCTATTACGATTTTCGCATACGCAAGCTGCTGTTAATTCAGAATAGTCGGCCAACTCTTTGGTGTCCATAAAGCTACTGTATGGAAATGCATTCATCGCGTAACAAAGGAAATGAATAAAGTATTAACGCCAATCTGGATTACAATAATGAGCAAGAATGTCAGCTCATCTCAGAGTAATTTAAAAAGAAAACAGGAATGCCATGTTTTATTGGGGCTGTCGATGGATTACATATTCCTATAACCCCACCATCTTTAGGATACAGGGATTTTATTAACAGAAAATGTTATGCATCAATTTTTTTACAGGCTCTTGTCGACCTTCGATCAGTGCAAGTACAACACTTTGCAATAATAATGATTTTATCGAAGTAAATCTTTTAGTCATTTGTATTTATAGGATCCGTGTGAGTTTATAGGTTCCGAAATATAAATATAGTCACCGGGCTGTAATCATGACGCAAACTAGGGGTGGGTGATACCGATTCGATATATCGTAGTATCGATACTTTTGACTCGATACCCTCGATATTTTATATCGATACTTGACTAGG
>JAAAKG020097321.1:0-16039 GCA_010014905.2 Druon quercuslanigerum
GCACTTTTTCAAGAAAAATTTGTTTTATTAATTTATTTACTTTAAAAATTTTATTGATAATAAATATTTTATGCAATTTTTTGAATTAGCTACTAAAATAAAAAATTAAAATATTTATAATTTTACAAACTTAAACTCAAAATGACAACGTTACAATTTATGAATATTTACAACCATACAATTAAAAGCTTTAATTTGTAAAATACTTTAAACTTTAATTATGCTAATAATGTTGAAAATAAAATAATTTATGATATAACCAAACAACAAACACGCAAGAATTAATAGTAAGTATTTAAATTTAAGAAAACGATAAGGTGTATTGTCAAAAAATCATCCAGATAGATTTAAACTGTTTTTTTTTTTTTTTAATATTGATATAAATATTTATGCATAGCCAATTTCTTCAATTTCTATTAAATTTGGTTTGAGATATAAATAGAAGACCGTTAAAGTTTTTCGATCGGCAATCGCCTTTCGGATTCAGAAGAGGAGAAGTTAGTTGTGCGCGCAGTTACAGTTATGTGTCTCTACGCTACCACTCTGCAACAGCTTTCATTGTGTGCGTGAATAACTCGTTTCAAACATGGGATCACTGTACCCACTATCAACGATATATTGCTTTAATTTCTATTCATTTAAATCCACTCAAAAATTTAGTATTCTTAGCCGTTTCGAAAATAATAATAATATATTTCGAATTTCATGCTCCTACAAAATAGTATTAAATCAGCAAGGGTTTTATAGACCTAACAACAAAATTTCCTAGGTTTACGACTTACTACTCGTAGTTCGAACTCTGCAAAGGTGTCTGCTGTACCTCCAGTTATAGACCGAGCAAATCATTTCACTTGTGCCTGACTTTTACAGTCAGCCACCTATTGGGAACCTGCCGGTACTAAGTCAGGGATGTACGACAAGTAGCGCGCGCCTCGATGAGGATAGACATAGATAAACGGAGGATTCGGTTGGATAGAACGACTAGGCTACAAGAAGATAGGGCTATCTCATATTTAAAAAAAGATAGAAATGGACTTACTTGGATAGGAAAATAGGGATTGAAAAAGATAGACGAAATTTAAGATTGCCCAACGGATAGACAAGTATAGAGGTGGATAAGGGTTCATTCACATAATTACGTCAGGCTGTTTTCTTTTGCTTAAATAAAGATGATAATAAAGTTACACTTAAATAAAAAATGAGATCACGATATAAACAAAAGAAAACAGCCTTACGTAATATGTGAACGATCCTTAAGCTGTGGATTTATTTAGATATAAAGACTGGGATGCAAGAAGATAGGGCTATCTCATATTTCAAAAAAGATAGAAATGGATTCACTTGGAGAAGAAAATAGGGATTGAAAAAGAAAGCCAACATTTTGGATTGCCTAACGGATAGAAAAAGATAGACGTGGATAAGCTAAGGATTCATTTGGAAAGAAACACTAAAATTGGGATTGGGAATGAAAAGAAAAGGATACATGTGGATAAGTAGCAGATGGATACATCGATTCTTTCCATTTAAATCGTATAGAAAATGATTCAAACGGATAGAAACGCTATCCATTCACTTCCAGCAGGGAGTCGTTCTGACTATTTCGAAAAAATTTTAGGAGGATCGTTCGAGCATCTAGAACAACTGACTGACTCTCTCGATTTTTACTCTCTAACTTTGACCATCCATTTTTCTTCATGTATTTCATTTTTTGTTGAAAATAGATATTTTTTAGTTAAAAACTCAAGTATTTTGTCGAAAATTGTTCTTTTTTGTCGAAATTGTTTACACTTTTTTTTCTTTGAATATTGCAACTGTAAAGATGTTCGAAAGAATTTGGTAAAATTTCTCCCAGTCTCGTTTCTTCAATCGATGCCAATTTCCAAGGTCATCAAAGTTTCTTTTGCGATATATGTTACATCGACTGATCCTCCCTCACTGGTTCGAGGGATTCGACAAAGTCCCTTTTTGCTTGGGCCAAACTTTTTCCTACGCAATCTTGCATCTCCGACTCTGAAGATCTTTTTTCGCTTTATATCTACGATACCAAACACACGCCTGTTCGTCACGGTGAAATCGAGTGTGCGTAAGGTAATTTCCCCCAAAGTTTTTCCATCCCCTGATTTTCGACTCTTCTCTTTGGACCTACTATAAACAAAACATGGATCCCTCAACCCAAAAATTATGAAATTCGTCTACTATTATTATTTCCTGGAGAAATGTTGTACAAATGAAATATTACTTATTAAATATTAGACCCGCAAGTCTGTTTTGTTGGGTCAGAAAAAACCCACCAAGCAAAAAAAATTTCTCTTAGTATAGAGTTAGAAAGTCGCAGTTTTTCACCTTTTCTCCAAATTTTAAGCAGAGTAAGATAAATTATTAACTAAAGTTAACAAAATTAACAGTTTCAACTATTTTTCATTGTTGATAATATTTATTTCGAATAATGTAAGAAATTTGTGGCCTTCTCTGAAATTTTCAACTATTTATTCACTGTTTACTTGGTAAAGCAATAAATAATGCAAGTTAACAAACATAGTTGTTGACACAATTTAACAAATTTATTTTTAGCGCCCCCTCCTTCCATGGAGATTTCCTGGGGAAACCCTGGGATCCATGTAGACAATTTGAAAATTTATAAAACCCCCAAATTTCTATCGCTCATCTAAGAGAAGATAGTTATATATAATAATAGTTTGTTTAAACAATTATTTTTGCTAAATGGAAAAGAAATCTTAACTCACTCCAAGTGAAAAGTGGACCAAAAGTTGAACATTTCAGAAAAACCGCAATTTTTAGCATTATTCCAAGAGAATATCATTAACAATAATAATAAATTGTTTAAAAAATTATTTTGGACAACATTAATTAACTTAATAATTAATATAAGCTAATACAAGCTCTAATTGAGAGAACATTTATCTTAACACTCTTTCCTTACCCCAATTCCCTTTCCCATCTTTCACTTCCTCTCCCGCAATCACCAGAATGAACCTACTAGCCTACCCCTTATTTTTCCTTATTTTCCCTACTCTTATTTCTCCACACATCCCGGGCTCCCCCTCCTCTATTTTCCCTTACTTACTATACCCCCTTATTACCCCTCACTTCCTTTCTTCATTTCCCTCACTTCCTTTTATTGCCCATCACTCCCCTTATATCATTTCCCCACACTTTTCGTTATTTCCCTACTTCTCTAGTACTACTAGCTTCCTATGCCCTACTAGCCTACTCCTTATTCCCCTTACTTCACCACCCTCATTTCTCCTCAATGCTCTTACTCACAATCGTCTATTTCCATTCAATTACCATACCCCCTTCATTCCCCTCGCTTTCACTAGTTATTCCCGTATTTTTCTCTTCCAGTCCTCATTTTCCTGAACATTCCCTCATTTCCTCTCACATCCCCTAGTTACATACCCATTACTTTCCATATTTACCCTTCCTTTACTTATCCCACTTCCCATCTATTAAATTCTCGTAATTCCCCTTCGCTTATTTCCATTCATTTTCTCTACCTGCCTTTATTGTTCATCAAATCCCCTTCACTTCTTTTCTCTTATTTTCCCTCATTACCCCTCACTTCTCCTAGGTTTACACCTTTTACTCTCCGTATTTCTGTTTATTTACTTATTCCGTTTCGCGTCATCCCAATTCCTCTAATTAGCTTCTTCCCCTTACAGCCGATGGCACCCCCTTCTCTCATTTCCCCACACTTTTAGTTATTTCCCTACTTCCCGAGCACTCTTAGTTAAGCTAGCCTAGGATAGCCCTACTATCCTACTCCTTATTCCCCCTGATTTCACGACCCTTATTTCACCTCACTGCCCTTACTCACCATCTTGCATTTCCACTTAATTACCATACCCCCTTTATTCTTCTCACTTGCCCTAATTATTTCCGTATTTTTCTATTGCACTAGTTCCTCTCCCCTTTATTATAATACGTTCCTATTTACCCCACGTTCCCTTCCCACATTTACCCTAGTTTGCCTTATTGCACTTCACTCGCCCTTCCCTCATTTTCCTGAAAATTCCCTCACTTCCTCTCACATCCCCTAGTTACACTCCCATGACTTTCCGTATTTCCCCTTTCTTCACTTATCCCACTTTCTATCCCCCTATGTCTCCTAATTCCCCTTTCTTTACTTATCCCACATCCCATCACCCCATTTCCTCTACGTCCCCTTTCCTCATTTCCCTTAATTTCCTCTACTTTCCTTTATTGCTGGTGACTCTCTTCAACCTCATTTTTTCGCACTTTCTATCAGTTTACATCAATTCCCTTCCCTAATTCCCCCTTACTTCTTATACTTTCCTTTCGCCATTTTCCCTTCTTGAGAAAAATTAAAACGGACTTAAATTCAAGATGAATTATCGCCTACTCATTACCCCTCACTTCTCCTCATTTCCCCTAATTAGCATTCTTCCCCTTACATCCGATGACACCCCCTTCTCTTATTTCTCCACACTTTTAGTAATTTTTCTACTTCCCGAGCACTCATAGTTAACTATACCGTACTATCCTACTCCTTACTTCCCCTTACTTCACCACCCTTATTTCGCCTCACTGTACATAGTCACCATTTTCTATTTCCACTCAATTACAGTACCCCCTTCATTCTTCTCACTTCCCCCAATTATTTCCGTATTTTTCTATTGCAGTAGTTCCTCTCCCCTTTATTATAATACGTTCCTATTTACCCGACTTCCCCTTCCCACTTTGCCTTATTGCAAATCACTCCCACTTGCCTCATTTTCCTGATCATTCTCTTATTTCCTCTCACATCCCCTAGTTACACACCCATGACTTTCTGTATTTCCCCTTCCTTTACTTTTCCTACTTCCCATTCCCCTATTTCTCCTAATTCCCATTCCTTCATTTCCACTCATTTTCCCTACCTCCCTTTATTGTCCATCAAATCCCCTTCCCTTCTTTTCTCGTACTTTTCCTCATTACCCCTCACTTTCCCTAGTTGCCCACCCATGACTTATCTTATTTTCCCTTCCCTCACTTATCTTATTTCCCATCATCCCATTTCCCCTTTCTTCATTTCCCTTAATTTCCTCTACATTCCCTTATTGCTAGTCACTCTCTTCAACCTCATTTTTTCGCACTTTCTATCAGTTTCCATCAATTCCCTTCACTAATTTCCTCTTACTTCTTATACTTTCCTTCCCCCATTTTCCTTTCTTGAGAAAAAATAAGATGGACGGAAATTCAAAATCAATTATCGCCTACTTTTTTCAAACAATTAAAATTCCGATGTCGATAATTTTGTTTTTTGGCCCACCCTATTATGTATAGTGGAGCCTAGATGAAGTATAGATCTGTAGGATGGATTAGCGTAAAGCTTTTTGTCAGAAACGCCTCGAAGAGGGGAGTATTAACTCTGTTTCGTAATGCACAAAGCTAGCTCCAAGGGGTGGCAATCGACTGACTCTTTGAGGAGCGACGAAAAGAAAAAATTGAAGAAGAAAGAGAAAGGGAAAGTGAAAAAGAAAGGGCAAAAATAAGAATAGTAAATAATGTATTCGAGTACCTTAGGAGATGAAGAAGGGCGCGGGAGCGAAAATGAACGTAATGAAAAACTGGGGCTGCTTAAATAAAATAAAGGTTGTCAGTATATTATTGGCGTAGGGCGCTTTCTCTTCATTCTACCTCCTTACCATCCCTCCTTTTCTCATTCTCATTCTCATTCCGCAGTTTATAAAAAAAAGCAATGATAAAGAACGAACCCACTACGAGTACTTCAGTTCGTTACTCATATATTTAGGGATTTGCATCTTTATGTCCACGACATGTATATTCTGTGAGAAGAGAAAATCAGCCTTTAACTTCGAGTGCTAGGATTTCATTAGGGATCGTCCATAAACTAGCTTTCCATTTTTAGGGGTTGAGGGAAGGGGGTCATGTTTCGTTACGGTCTGTTATGTGAAGGGTGGGGGTATTTTGACCCTATTACCTAACATATTTAATTTATTAATTTTCTGCACCCTCAACTTTTTACATCAAATGATAACAGTTTCGGGGGTTAAAAATATATTAGATTGACTTTTTGGTAAAAAATTCAAACAACTTAGTTGAAATTTGAACTACTTTGTTGAAAATTTATCTGTTTGGTTGAAGATTCACCTCTTTGGTGAAAATTGAACTACACTCCAGGTCCTAGAGAAGCCGTGCCGGTTTTGTAATTCCTGGAACTGCTGACACCCACAAATTCTCAGGGCGCAGGACTACCTAATTAAAAATTAAACTATTTTGCTTAAAATAATCTTTTTGTGAAGATTTATCACTTTTTTAAAAAGTAACCAGTAGAGTGGCTAATTGAAGCAGTTTTTTTTTTTACCTAAAAATATTTCTATTCCAATATTAGTTGAAGATTTATATTTTAAATTTAAAATAGATCTTTTCTTTTTAGAAATTCAACTGTTTGGTCAAAAATTCACCTTTTTTTAACATTAAATTTATTTTTCGTCATATTTTGTTCAGTTTAACTCCTAAAACATAGTTTTTATTTTGTTGAAAATTAATTTTTTGAAGCCGTGCTGGTTTTCTAATTTTTGGAACTGCTGACCCCCACCATTTCTCAGGGCGCAGGACTACCTAATTGAAAATTTAGAAATTCAACTGTTTGGTTAAAAATTCACCCTTTTTTAACATTAAATTGATTTTTCGTCATATTTTCTTCAGTTTAACTCCTAAAACATAGTGTGTATTTTGTTGAAAATTAATTTTTTGAAGCCGTGCCGGTTTTCTAATTTCTGCAACTGCTGACCCCCACCATTTCTCAGCGCGCAGGACTACCTAATTAAAAATTAAGCTATTTTATTTAAAACAATCTTTTCGTGAAGATTCATCATTTTAGTTAAAAATTAATCTGTAGAGTGGCTCATTGAAGCAGTTTCTTTTAACCAAAAATATTTCTATTCCAATATTGGTTGAAGATTTATACTTCAAATTTAAAATTGATCTTTTCTTTTTGGAAATTCAACTGTTTGATTGAAAAATCATATTTTTTTGGAAATTCGACTATTTTAGTAAAAAATCAAACTATATCGTTAAATCTTAAACTATTTATTTAAAAAATTAAATAATTGGTGGAAGATTACCGTTTTTGTTGAAAATCCATGGCGTCGGGTAGAAAACACAACTTTTTTGGGGATAAATCGTGTATTTTGTTCAAATTATTAGTCTTTTCGGGTAGAAAATAATTCTTATTTTTTGAAAATTCATCTTATTGGTTTTTATGGTTGAAAATTAATTTTCTGAACGTATTTTGTTGAAAATTTGTCTTTTTGGGTATGATGTTACCCTTCTTTTTTTAACTCATCTTTCTGGTTGTGGATTTAACAATTTTGCTTCAATAAATCGTCTCGTAAAAAAATCTTTTTTTGCTGAAAATGAGTTTTTCAACCCTTTTGTTTGAAAAACTATTTTTTTTTTTATAAATTCAACTGCTTTGTAGAAAAAAGTATTTTGGTAGAAAATTAAACTATTTAGTTCAAAATTAAACTATTGATCACAAAAAATAAACTGCTTGGTAAAAAATTCACCACTTTGTTGAAATTCCAATTCTTTAAACTGAAAATGTAATTATTCAATTGTTTTGTAGAAAAAATTATTTATTTTTTTTGTTTATTGTAACTTAATTTTATAATCAGAACTTGAACTGACTTTGGGGGGATTGAAACGTACAAAATGAGGGCTGCCTGACTCGTTTTCAATTTGAATATATATCTATATGTATAATGTCGCAACCGCTCTGCCCCTGCTCCCCTGGGAAACTACAGGAGCCAGGATTTCTAGGAAGCCTGAAAACGGGGTGACTGAAAGCGAGATTTTGGTGCATTCCATTTTTTGTTGTAAAATTATCTTTTGCTTGTAAATTTAATTTAATTGTTAAATACTAAACTACTGATTTAAAAAATTGACTACTTTTTAGAAAATTCACTTTTTCGTTGAAAATATTCTTTTTAAACTGAAAATTCAACCTATTCCATTTCTTGTTGAAAAAATATTTTTTAAATTCAACTATTTAGCAGAAAATTCATTTGTTGTTGAAATATAATCTTTTAAACTAAAAGCGTAACTGTTCCCTTTTTGGCTAAAAACATATCTTTTTAAATTTAACAATTTGGTTGAAAATTCAACTATTTTGGTGGAAAATTAAATTCTTTTGTGTAAAATGTATGTATTTTGTTGAAAATTATTTTTTGCTTTTGGTACCAGAATAATCTTCTTTTTTTTAATTCGTCTTTTTTTATGTGGATTCGACTATTTTGTTACAGGATTTTCTTTTTTTTCAAATGAAACAGTTCAAAAAATTTTTTTTTATTAAAGATTAATTTTTTTAACTGAAGACGTAATCATTCCATGTTTAGTTGAAAAATGATTTTTTTTAATTTCACATTTCGTTGAAAATTTAACTATTTTGGTAGAAATTTCAATTGCTATGTTTAAAGTTTATGTATTTTGTTAAAAAATCATCTTTTTTAGTATTAGATTGATCTTCTTTGTTTAAATTCAACTTTGTGCTGTAAATTCAACTATTTTGTTATAAAATTCGTCTCTTTTGTTCCAATTAAACTGATAAATTTTTAAATTAATGTTTAAAACTAAAAATATATCCACGGAATCGTGAATATCCTAAAACAAAGATTTTGTTTCAGTGAGTCTGATCTACAAAACGAGGCATTTAGCCAAATCTAAACAAAAAATTTTCTGAGAATGATAACGTCTTTTACAATTGTTCCACTGCGATCGCCTCAGTTTTGATTATGTTCTTCAGATTTGAAAAAGTGTTCACTTTTGAGAGCATAAACTTAAAAATTTGAATGAAGAAGAAAATATTTAGATTAATGTGCATAATTCCTGAAAATAAAACCAAGAATCTAACGACCAAATTTGTACAACCACCATAAAATGTTCCGATTGCAATCTGAAAAAAAAATATATCCTAAAAAAGAAAAGAAAAAAATGTCCTTTTCTTTGTGGAAAAAATAAAAAAATAGGGAAGAAATATGAGAAGGCAACCAAACAAATCACCTTCCTTGTCTCTTTTAATTTCGTCGCCCCTTCTATTTCTATCAAGGAAATTTTTTTCTTTTCTTTTTCAGCATAAAATTTTTTTTCTAGATTGCAATCGGAACATTTTATGATGGTTGTCGAAATTTGGTTGTTAGATTCTAGGTTTAATTTTCAGAAATTCTGCACATTATTTATTTATTGGTCCCTAATTAGGGTTTTAAATTTGCTGTTAATCTCATTTAAATTTCTTAAATTCTAAAATATTTAAAATCCCAGAAAAGGGTAAATAAAATATCGCATAAAAGTTGAAAGCTTTGTTGGTCGAGACCACGCTGGTGTTTGTAAAGAAATGTAACAATCGGGAATAACATTAATTTGAGATGCCAGAACAGATATGTATTAGTCGTAATGATCTTAATCGCGTAATTAAACTTGAATCAAGCTCGTTCGCTGTTTGGGCCAAGGAAGGAAGGAAGGATAGCGATAGCAATACGATCCCGGATAAACAGCCAAACTGCGCACGTGTTGTCACTGATTTACGACAGGCAATTAGAATCTAGTCTCCTTATTTGCCGTCACTACCATGCTCGGAAGCCTAATACCACTTTCTTGCTGTCACGACACTTGGATTACTATATGCTTACTTGCTTGCTTGCATATTACTAATTCTTCCTTGATTAAAATAATTCATCCTGTCTGGTATAACGCTCTATCTATTATCATCTAAACACTCCGTGGGTTGTGCCATCAAGTAAATACATTCAAACCTGAATTTAATGTCAATTTTGGAACTGAGCGTGACCGAAAATCGAGAGCCTCGGAACTATTTTGCCTCTCACCTGTTTTTTCTCTCTCTCCCTCTCCCTCTCCCTCTCCATCTCCATCTCCATCTCCATCTCAATCTCCCTCCCCTCTCCCTTTCAATTTCCCCCTCCATATCCCTCTCTATCCTCATCTCTAGCTCCCTCCCTCTCTCAGGCACGGTCTTCCGCGCTCTCTCCATCTCCCTCTCCATTTACATCCCCCTCCCTCGCTCTCTCTCTCTCCCGCGCGCTGTCTCTTTCCCACCCGCCCTCTCTCTCGCACTGTCTCCCGCTCTCTCCCCATCTCCATCTCTCTCTCTCTCGTTCGATCTCCCGCTCTCTCTCTTCCGCGTTCTGTCTCTCTCCAATCCGTCCTCTCAATCCCTATATCTCTCTCTTCCCCCAACTATCCACCCCTTCCTCTCTCCATCTCCCCCTTCACTCTCTCTATGCCTCGCTACTCCCCCTTCTTCCTCTCTCTTTGATCCTCTCTCATCTCTCTTTATCCCTCTCCCTCTCCTTTCCCGCTTTCTCTGCCCCTACCCCTCCCACTCCTTTTCCGCTCCCACCCCCATTCCTTATCATATCCATCCCTCTCCCCCCTCATTCTCGCTCTCTCTCGATTTTCTTTTTTTGGTTCAAAGTATTGTACAGCCCACAAATATTGACCGATTTGGATGAAAAAAAACTGAAAAATTTGCTAATATTTCTAAGAAACTTTTCGGGTCTGATTTTCAAATAAGTATTTTAAATTTTCTTATGAGTAAACAAATATGACGACATAAATGTCCATTTTTTCTATTGGACGTTCCCGGTGCTAATAAACAACAGGAAAATTGTTGAAATCTCCTAAATTTTGTAAAATAACATTAATTATAGATTTTTCAATATTATATAGCAATAAAAAAGAGAATTCTACAAACAAATTATTTATTTAAAAAATTTTATATACGATCTTTCATATTTTATATTATTTTAAGTTATATTGCAAGAAATTTTGATAAAAACAATATAATGACGACGAAACAACTTCTAGAGATTATTATTGTTAATATGTTAAACAAATTTGACCAAATGCATTAATCAGGCATTTTTTGACAAAATTCGTTTTTCCTATCTAAATTTTTTAATTAAAAACTTTAAGATAATTTTAGCAAAACTCATTATTTTTTATCAATTTTATGATTTATTTAAACAAATTTTAATAAACAAATGCATTATTGGATCCTCTACAGTCTTAATAAAAGAATGGAAGTAATAATGAGAAGCTCGATAAATACCCAAATAATGCATTTGTTTATTAAATTTGTTTTAAAGAATCATAAAAATTGATCAAATAATTATGAGTGTTAATGAAATTATCATTTAGTTCCCAATTAAAAAGATTGAAACAAGAATAACCTTTTTTTCATCAAATGCAGTTGTTTATTAATTTTGTGTTTAAAAAATCATACAAATTTATCAACCAATTATGAATCTTGCTGAAATCGTAATGAAGTTCCCAACCCAAGGGTCTCGTATTAAACAAAACGAATTTTTCTGCCGAAAAATGCCTGAATAATGCATTTGTTTATTAAATTTGTTCAAAAAAATTATGAAATCAATAAAAAAAATTAAGAATTTCTCTAAAATGATCATAAAGTTCCTAATTAAAAAAACTCACTCCTCCTCCTCCTCCTCCTCCTCCTCCTCCTTCCTCTCCCACACACCCTCTCTCACCCTCTCTCTCGCTCTCTCTCTCTCTACCGCGCGCTGTCTGTCTCCCATCCACACTCTCTCTTCCTCTGTTTCACCCTCGCTGTCACTCCCTGCGTGACTCCCTCCCTCTCAATATCAACCCCCCTCCTCTAACTTCTCTCTATGCCTCGTTCCCCCTCCCTCTCCCTCTTTTCCCCTTTCTTATACCCTCTCTTTCACTCTTTCCATCCTCCATTCTCTCTCTTACGCGGATATTAGGATATTTTTTAATTCTAAAAAATTTTAATTTTGATATCTAAAGAATGTACGTAAGACATTATTCGATGAAAAAAGGTCTTACAGATTAAAAATTATAGACTGGTAAAATTTTTTTTGAAAATTGTATTATTGTGCATTTCTAAAAATTTTTAGTAATAATACCTTCCAAACTAACGGAATCATTGTACTTAAGTTGATTCCATATACTCACCCTTTTTTTTAAAGATATCTCATCCATTTTTTATATTTCTAATTCCCGGTATTATTTTCCAAGCGGGGAAGGAGGGGCGTGAACTGAAATTATAGGAGGGGAAGTTGGGAAACTAAGGGTAAATTAGGGAAGTAAATTATGTTAAATGACGTAGGTACAAAAGAGGAAATAAGGGAAGGGGAGGGAGGATAATCTATTAAAAAATATAGGAAATAGGAGAAGTGATAGAATGGTAACTAGGGAAGGTGAGGGGAACTGATGCGGTCTGTTAAGTGAGGATAAGTGAAGAATAGTGAGGAGTGTGAAAGTAGAGAAATTTAGTGAAGAAAAAGTGAGGGTACATTAGGAAAGGGAAGTAGGGAAATAAAAGGAGGGGCAAAATGGAAAATAAAGGGAGGGGAGGGAGGATAAAGTCGGGCTGAAGAAGTAACTGGTTAGAAAATAGGCGAACCAAGGGGAAATGAGAATAAACCAGAGGGGATTAGGAAAATAAAGCGACGTGTGTAGGGAAAATAGAGCAGTGAAGGTATATGTAAGGGGAGTTTGAGAGAGGACAGAGGGGATTAGGAAAAGTGATATAATGGCAACTATGGAAAATGAGCGGAACTGCGGGGGTATGTTGAGTAAAGGGAAATTATAGGTGGGAAAGAAAGGAACTAGGGGTAAATTAGGGAAGGAAATTATTTTAAATGACGGAGGTGCAAAAGAGAAATTTAGGGGTGGGGAGGGAGGATAATCTAGGGAAAAATTCTAGGAAATAGGAGAAGTGATAGGATAGAAACTAGGGAAAATGAGGGGAACTGAGGCGGTATGCTAGGTGAGGATAAGTTACGAGAAGGACAGTACGGAAAATGATAATAACTCTATTTGTGAATAAGTGAAGAATAGTGAGGGATGTGAAAGTAGAGAAACTTAGGGAAGCAGAAGTGAGAGAACATTAGGAAAGGAAAGTAGGGAAAATAAAAGGAGGGGCAAAAGGGAAAATAAAGGGAGGAAGAGGGAGATGACCTCGGGGTGGAGAAATGACTGGTTAGAACCTGAGGGAATTAGGAAAATGAGGCGAGGTGTGTAGTGAAAATAGATTAGTGAAGGTATAAGTAAGGGGAGTTTGAGTGAGGAGAGAGGGGAGTATAAGAAGTGATATAATGGCAACTATGGAAAGTAAGAGGAACTGAGGGAGTATGTTGAGTGAAGGGAAATTATAGGTCGGAAAGTAGGAAAAGAGATACGAAATGTAGCTAGGGAGAGTGAGACGTAATGAAAGGCGTTAAATTATTGGAACTGAGAGGAGCAGAAGTAAGGGAAATTTAGGGAAGGAGAAAATAGAGAGTTTGGAAGTGATCGTAAATGTGGGTTGAAGAAGTAGCAGAAGTAAGGAAAAATGAGAGGAGGGCTATTAGCGTAGCGCGGGTGAGTAGGGGGGAAGGGAGGAATAGGGAAGGGAGGTGAAGGAAGGAGAGAAAGGGGAACCTTAGCTGGGGAAGTGTGGAGAGGGGGAAGCAGAGGAGGAAGCAATTGTAGAAGAGAGAGTGAAGTGTGGAGAGGGAAAATATTCTAGTAGGGGAGGAAAAAAGTATAGGAGGGGGGTTTTAAAACTTAATTAACATCGTAATAGGCTTGATAAGGTGTCAAAGGAAAGAGAAGAATGTACTTACTCTTTATTCTGTGACCAGTTATCATATTTTTTTGAAAAATTATACCTAAAAAACAAGATGTAGATAAATTTTGATGAGTGGTTTTGCTCATTTGTAGCCAGTTTCTCATTAAATGCAAGTAGAATTACGTTTTGGAATGATGTGGTGTTAGAATTAACGAGAAGACAAATGATTAGACTTAGTTCGCGATGTCTCGAGAAGCAATATACTCACGGAATTAGACACATGTACTTGTCGGCTCTTGGCTGGCTTCATAATAAACTTTGTCAAGTTTCCTCGTCCTAAATGATTTTAATGATAGGGCAACAAATAAGATTATAGTAATTAAATTCAATAATTTTAGGTATTGTGTCACTTCCAGATATAATTTATTATTATGTTTTTGACTAAAGAATTTTAAATTGAGATTTAAAATTCAGATAAAAGCTGTCATTGTCATAATAAATTTTAAACGTTTGAAAAAGTAATGAAGAAAATAGGAAACGGATAACAACATTTTTTTAAGCACTATGAAAAGGGGTTTGGTAGTCTTCTAAGACGTAAATTAGTCGTCCGAACCTCCCCCTCCCATACTTTCTCTCCCCTACTCCTCCTAAATCCCCCCACAACCCTTCAGCTTTCGCTTCCTCTCCCTTTAACAACTTATTCTTCATCTACTTCCTTCTCTTCTCACTTCCTATCCTATCTTATCCAATTCCATCCTATCCTATTCCATCCTATCCTATTCCATCATATCCTATTCTATTCTATCTTATTCCATCCTATCCTATTCAATTCCATCCTATTAAATTTCATCCTATTCTATTCTATTCTATCTCTATCTTTGTTCTAATTTATTGAAAGAAAAGTGACTAAAGTGATATTTCAATTTAAAACAATATCTAAAAAGTAATTCGAAAAAAATGACTAAAAGGAACTTAAGTGACTGTGGGGCAGCTAATTAGGGGCGTAAATGTTTGAAATTGTAAATAATAGAGTTGTCCGGATTGAAAGTGAATAAAGGTAATAAAGGAAATAAAGCAAAATAATAAGGCGAATAATAATAATCAATGGAGTCAGCAGACTCAGAGTTTCAATAAATTCATCTCGACGGGACAAGCGATTGTTTTCTCGAGTCCGGAATAAGGACACGAGAGGAAATGAGTATGAGGGAGAATGGGGATTCGGATGGGGTGGAAAGGTGCTGCAGGAATAGGACGGAAGAGGATGGTCCGGCATTCATCGGACATTTATCCAATTAACCGGTTCGAGTTGAGCAACTGGGGTTAGGAGATGTAGTCCTATATATGTATATACAATTACACACACATACACACACACACACACATACACACACACATATATATATATATATATATATATTCAGTTATATCGTTACCTACGTGTTAAAAGAACCTCCCCCTCTACCTCTCTCCATACCCTTGGATAATATCTTAAATAATACCTTGAATACCTTGAATAAGTTGAATTCCTTGAATATTTTGAATTCTTTGAATTCTCTTTAATTCCATGCATTCTTAAATTCTCTGATTTCGCTAAATACCCACAATTGTTTAAATGATCTAAATTCTTTGATTTTTTCTGAGATGTCTAAGTTTTCTGAATTCCTTGAATTCTTTTATACTCCTTAAATTCCTCTAAACCCCCTAAATTCTATGAATTCCTTGAATTCTTTGAGTTCCCGTAATTCATAGAATTCCTTTATTTCGTAGAATTCCTCTGGATTCCTGAATTGGTCAAATTCCTTGAATTAGTGATGTTCCTTGAATTCTTCCACACTACTTGACTGACTTGAACTTTTCAAAATTACTTAAATTCAAGGAATTCTTCTAAAATACTTTAATGGCTTGAATTCTTCTGAGTTACTTCAGTTCATTGAATATTTCAAAACTACTTGAATACCTGTGAATACTAAAATTCTTGAATTCCTCTGAATACCCTGATTTGTCTCTATTCTCCACTTTTTATGTATTCTCGGAATAGCCTTATTCTGAGATTTTCCTGAATTCTCGGAAAGCATTGAACTTTCTAAATTAGTGATCTTCCTTGAATTCTTCTAAACTACTGGAATTACTTGACTTTTTCAAAATTACTTCAAAATTAATTCTTTGATTCTCATAATTCCTTAACTCTCTCTGAAATTCTTGAATTCCTCTGAATAGCCTGAATTCCCTAAATTGTTCGAATTATCTTAACTCTTGTAATTCTTTTAATTCTCTTAATTCTTTGAATTCCCTCAATTTATTTAATTCCTTGAATTACCTGAATTTCCTGAATTATTTTAATTCTCCTAATTCTATTTAATTCTATTTTAATTCTCTTAATTCTATTTAATTCTATTTTAATTCTCTTAATTCTATTTAATTCTATTTTAATTCTCCTAA
>JAAAKG020097332.1:0-16039 GCA_010014905.2 Druon quercuslanigerum
GCTCCGATCGGGCCGTGTGTTTCATCAGTGATCGGGCCCAGGTCGGTTTTCCAGATCCGGGCCAGATTTGGCCTGGCATGGGCCCGGTCTGGGCCATAGCAAAATTTCTACACGGGAGCTTTTGAAAAATCCTTTAAAATTTTTTTAACCTATTTTCAATCAAACTCGTAATTTTGTTTTAATTTATCGCGAATTGTAAGCAGAAAATCTAAAATTAAAATTGTGAGTTAATATGCGATGCCAAATATGGGAAATCATTGTTGTAGGAGTTTTAGCATTTAAAAATTCCTACAAAATTTCTGTTTACAATTTTTTAACAAAAATTTAATGCCTCTAAATGATATGCAAAGTAATTCAATCCAACTGACTGTGCGGGAATAATAATAGCGCATGCGCAATTTCATACATGTTTACTTTGTGAATTGGGACGTACGGTCGAAGTGGAACTTCGAAAGAATATTGAAGTTTGAAGTGGAATAAATTCATATAATTGAAAGAATTCATGGAATTCAAAAAAATCAATGAATACACGGAATTCCTGGCATTCATAGAATTCACGGAAATCATGGAATTCATAGAGTTAATGAAAATCATGCTATTCGTGGAATTCATAAAATTCATAGAAAATTATGCTTGACGTGGAATTCATAAAATTCATAGAAAATTATTCTTTTCGTGGAATTCATAAAGTTCATAGAAAATGATGCTTTTCGTGGAATTCATAAAATTCATAGAAAATTATGCTTTTCGTGGAATTCATAAAATTCATAGAAAATGATGTTTTTCGTGGAATTCATAAAATTCATAGAAAATTATGCTTTTCGTGGAATTCATAAAATTCATAGAAAACGTTGCTTTTCGTGGAATTCATAAAATTTATAGAAAATCATGCTTTTCGTTGAATTAATAAAATTCATAGAAAGTCGTGGAATTCGTGGAATTCATGAAATTTTTTGAATGTATGATATTCATGGAATTAATGGAATTTGTGGAATGCGCTGAATTAATTGAATTCGTGGAATTTGCAAAATTCATAGAATTCTTGGGATTCGCGGAATTCATGAAATTAACGGAATTAACGGAATTCGCGGAATTCATGGAATTCATAGAGTTAATGAAAATGATGCTATTCATGGAATACGTAAACTTCATAGATATTCGCGGAATTCGTGGAATTCATGGGATTTTTTGAATGCATGATATTCGTGGAATTCATAGCGTTAATGAAATCATGCTATTCGTGGGATTCGTAAAATTGTAAAATTTATAGAAATTCGTGAAATTCATGGAATTTTTTGAATACTATGAATTCATGGAATTTGTGGAATGCGCTGAATTCATTGAATTCGTGGAATTTTCGGAATACATAAAATTCACGGAATTTACGAAATGCAAGGATTTCATGGAATTAACTGATTCATGGTATTCACGGAACTCTTGGAGTTCACGGATAACAAGGAATTCATGTAATTTACGGAATTCCGTGGATGAATTGAAAAACAGTTCAAATAAAAATACTCATGTGATTGCAGCATTTTCCTTCAGCTCTTCGGCAATCGCCTATTTTGCGCAGTTTTATCACAAATAGCTATGTCGAAATTGAGATAAAAAAATCGAAAATTTCAATATCACGTCAAAAGACACGAGACACGTAAAAAATGTTAAACAAGACTAATAGAAAATATCGTTTTATACATCAAAAATAATATGAAAACAAAAATCCCATTTTCACCATAACAATGCGAGATAGGAAAAAATATCTGAAAAAGGATTATAGTTTTTTATTTATTTTAACGTAGTTCACAAAATAAAGATATTTACAAATCTTTGTCAAAATCAAATTTTACAGACCTTTGAGCAACTTAATCTCTAAGTATATGATGCGCTAGGTGTAAATGTGTCCAAGCGCGAAGCGCGAGATCCATTAGACGCGCGTCTTTTTTTTAATTGGACCATTAGATTAAAAATGCATCTTTTGTCAGGGTAAGTATTCAACTGTTTTATGAAAAATTTGTTAATTTTGATCAGCCAACAGCTACATTACTTTCCGTGGAGGTAGGGGGGGGGGGGAATCCTCAAATTAGTAACGTATTTATTGGCGACCTCTTGTGCACGAAGCAAATAGCGACCTTAGGTAGACTATGTGAACAGGCGAGCATGTCAGCAAACATGGGATTTCGTCTGTGAAGCAGTCAGCACATTTATATGGGGTGTATGGGGAAAGCTCACACATGTGAGGGAAATTTCGTGCAAATCTCGAAGCGAAATCAAAGCTGCAAGGCGGCTCGTCAGAAGTGAAACGATTAACCCTAATTACGAGCTAAGCAAAGGTTTGCTATAATTGCTACTGTCTGCCATCAGATCCAAAGCAAGGACATTCAAACTTGGGAATATTGTTATCATTTCTGATCTACATTATTACTAGCTTATTTTCAAAAAGTTCCGGATCCCATGAAAAAATATTTAAAATAAAATGTTTTTAATTAAAGTTAAGTTAAGTTATTAAATTAGAGTAAAATATTTTTCATTGAGGTCAAGGTCATCCTTGAAGTAACTTTTAACGAGGAATTCACTAGAGCGGGAAATTTCATGTTTAAATGTGTATTAAGATCCAAACACCTCTGAGAGCAGCAGCTTTAAAAAAAATTTTATATCAATGGAAATTATTCATTTTAGCAGTGGCTTGTTAAAACAAATAACTTCTATCGATATAGAATTTTGTTAAAAGCTGCTGATCTTTGAGGTGCTCATACTTTGTTCACGTTCTAATGACCTTAGAGTAACCCTCAAGGTCAAAATGAACCTATGACCTTAACACATATTTGAACGTGAAATTTCCCGCTCTATCGACTTCCAATTTTTAAAAAGGGGGATTCCATTTCATAAAAAGTTGACCCTGAAATGACCCTTAGAGTCATCGCCAAGGTCAAATTAACGTCACACTAAAAAAACATTCTGGTTGAACCAACCAGAATTCTGGTTAATTCAACTAGAATAGAGTGTTAAATATGCCCTTACTATGAATTCTGGTTCAGACCCAAAGAAAATAATCTAACCAAAGTTTCCGACAGCAGAGTGCAGGAACTATGTTCCACTTCGTAAAATTTCGTCTTTCTATAATCTATATGTGGATATATGTGTGTACTAACACATGGCAATAATTACAACACTCGAAGCAAAAGTAACAATTTCATAGGTCTAGAACATTCACCTTGCTTTTTCATTTTCTACACTGTTAATATTTTCAAAAATATTTTTCAAAAACGCCCAAAAAATATGCGCTTAGTTTAGAAGAATTCCTGTAGCACTGGTGTTTGAACAGAAAACGCGCAATTTTTTTACACTACAACTATTTTTACGGTTCATTATAATTATTTATATTTGTATAACTAAAATACAATTAACATAACTTGAGACAAAAGACAGATTTCCTGGAAATCATCACAAAATCGTGACACTTCTGGTACGAGAATTATTAACCAGAAGAAATCAGAGTAATTAAATAGAATTTTCTAGTAATATTAATTTTAATTTCGGATTAAAATAACTAGAATTTTTTAAATCAGACGCGTCTAGTATTTTTAACTAGAACTGTTTTTTTTAGTGAACGATTGAATGCGCCTTGTTGAAACAAATAGCTTACATTGATATGAAACTTTTTCAAAAGCTGATTCTCTCAGAGGTTTTCGGATCTTGTTTATGTTTTAATGACCTTAGAGTTACCTTCAAGGTTAAATTAAACCTATGGCCTTAATACATATTAGAACACGACATTTCGAACAAAAGTTTTTTTTTTTTTTTAACTAACTAGTTTTTCGAAAAATATTTTAATTTAAAATCAACCACAGTTGAGTTTAACAAAAAACAACGAAATTTGAACAAAAGAGGGGAATGCTTAATCAAATCCGAATAATTTTCCATTAAGTTAGTTGAATTTTCAATTAAAAAGTAATAACTTTTTGCCAAAAGAGATGAATTTTCATATGAAAATGCCAAGCTCGGAATCAAGAAAGAAAAAAAATCTACTAAATTGATTCATTATAAAACAAAAAAAAATAAAATTTCCACAACACAGTTGTTCTTTCACACTGGATAAATGAATTTTCGACAAAAAGTAGAATTTTTAACTCAATAATTGAATTTGAAAGAAAATAGTTGAATTTTTAACAAAAGAGATAAATTTTCAACTAAAATTATGAATCTTCAACCAAAAAAGAGAGTTTATAAAAAACTAGTTCAACTTTCAACCAAGTAGTGGACTTTTTAAACACAAAAAACGAATTTTAAGAAAAATAGGTGAACACTTGACAGAAATTTTTTTAACAAAAGCGTTGAATTTTCCAACCGATAATATGAATTTTCAAGAAACATGTTCGTTATTTTTCAACTAACTAGTTCAACTTTCTACCAAAAAAGTTGAATTTTCAGCAAAATATATGAATTTTTTTAACCAAAACACATGAATTTCCAACAAAAAATGTAATGGTTGATATAATTAGGACGATTAATTTTATACCAAAAAAGACAATTTTTGAACAGTATGGTAACATTTTTAACTGCTGAGATGAATTTTCAAGTAAAATTATGACTCCTTAACAAAAATAATTAACCCAGAACATTAATTTCCTAAAAATGGAGAAATTAAATATTTAAGGAATTAGCTGAATTTTAAACTACAAATAATTAATTTTTAAACAAGCAGTTAATCTTTCAAAAAATTAATGGAATTTTCGTAGCAAAAATGACATTTTTTTAAACACAATATTTGCATTTTTAACAAAATCATTAATTTTTTAATCAAATAGTCAATTTAAAAAAAACTAGACAAATTCTAAATTATAGATATAATGGTAGACTTCTCAACGAAAAACAATTAAATTTTCTTTTTGGGTTCCTTCTATTAATGTAGTTCAAGAATAAACAGAAAAAACAAAATAAATTGCTTAAAAAACTTATTTTATTTTACTTATTTCATTCAAAAGAAATAAATAACTCATGCCAATTAATTCTGTCAAAAAATTTTAAAAAATGAATTTTAAACAAACAGTTCATATTTTAAAAAATTAATTGAATTTTTTTACCAAAAATGACATTTTTTTAAACAAAATATTTGCATTCTCAACAGAATAATTAATTTTTCAATTAAATAGTCAATTTTCAAAGAAAACTAGGCAAATTCTAAATTATAGATATAATGGTAGACGTTTCAACCAAAAACAATTGAATTTTCTTATTGGGTTCCTTCTATTAATGCAGTTTACGAATAAACACAAAAAACAAAATAACATTGCTTAACAAACTTATTCTGTTTCACTTATTCCATTCAAAAGAAATAAATAACTCATGCCAATTAAATCTGTCGAAAAATTTAACAAAATGAATTTTTTTCTTTTTACCTTCAAAAACCCCATAAAATCAGCAAAATAAAATTAATCGATGGGTTCTACGAAGAATAGGCTATCTTTTCGTTACCTTTAAGAATTAGGATAACTTCATTTTTTATGAAAGTTATTAAACACGTAGAAGTGTTAAAAGAAATGAAATCTTTTAAAAATTCTTTTTTTGAAATTTATAGGAGTCTAAATTACAGTACAAATTGTAATAAAAAATACTCAAGTTTTGAATTCGTAGGAAATATTTCAAAAAATAATGGGTTATTTATTCCTCCTTAAAACTTAGCCATATCCTATTCTTCGTAGAAGCCATCGAAACAGCAGTACCTACAAATATTTCAATTTTTCAAAATTCAACAAAAAAAATATTTAGAGAAAATAATATCGTTACAAAAATTTAAATTGGTTTAAACATTTACGAGCATTCTTAAAAAACAAATTAGTACTAAAAATGATTAAAATCTGTCGAAAAGTTGGTGAAATAGAATGTTTATCTTCATATGTTTGGATTACCTACATACTTGAACAAACAGGCATTATTTAAATAATTGTAAAATTATTTAAGCAAATAACTTTATTATTAACATCGATTTTTAGTTTAGAGAATACGTTCATTTAGCGACTGATCTGACAAAACAAATGTTTAAACAAATTAAATTTGTTAAGCAATTACAAAAATACTATAAAGAATACTGGGTATTCTCAAATTGCCGAATTATAATTATTTATAAAAAATACTGTTAAAAAGCGTGAATGAACCGTAATATTATGTTTTTTAAAAATACATAAAATTGGATAGAAATGAATAAAACTTTCGTAAAGTTTTCCTCAGCGTCTAAAAAGATAAATAATTTTATATCCATAAATAAAAAAACTTATTTAGGAAAAAATATTAAAGGATTTATTTTGATTGGGTTGAAAATATACATTGATCTGGAAGTAGTAAATCTTTGAAATTGTTGAGTCTTGAAAAGGTTTCATTTTCTGAAATAGCTTGGTATATGCCACAATTTATTTTCACTTTTATATTAAACTTTTGAAAGTATATGGCCTCAGTATGAGAGCTTTTCTTGAAAATCTTACACCTCGAAGGATTCTTGGCACACCATAAGTGAAAATTGGTACCGTTTACGAGGAATTTTTGGCTTCCGTCTACTTTACGATCTATCGTCGATGTCGATAGATTTCGCCATAATCCTTCATCATTTTCAGCTTGCTATTCAGTTTAGCTTACTTTATATGAGGGTATTCGCCTGAAAATGCCCTCAAGCCGAGTGGAAAACGACTAGTGATTTTACGACCGATCGTTTCGACAGCTCGACCGAAAACAGCCGCTTCCAAAATCGATTTCATACGTATGTACTCAACTGCATACGCGTGAAAATCAAAAAGTTGGAATTATTCGATTTTCAAATGAATGAAAAAAAGTATTTCAGGCCAACATAAAACATTTTTTTTCACTTATATTAATTGGAAGAAGTGTAGAAATAATTATTTTCAAAATGAAGCAGTAGGAGAATGCCCATAACTTTTTTCCATAATAATATTTCCGGGTTTTTGAAGGTCTTTTAAATAGCTTACTGTTTGTGAAAAAAATATACATAATTACGATGATAAAAATATGTAGAGCCGATTTTCTAAATGTCTCCCAATCGGTCAAAATTTTTTTGGGACACATCTTAAGACATGAAAAATAAGTGTAACAATACTTTTAAATTGTACAGTTAACCTTTCAGTAAATATTCATTTGTTCAGTTATGATTATTTTGATTATTAATACTCAAAAGTGACTAAAAAGACGTTTTTCAGTTGAAAAATAGCGTACAGATGTAAAAAAATTTGTCCCAACCTATGCAATAAACGGAATTTTTTTATTGTTTGAGGATAAAATTATCTGCTCTATTCTATTTATTTTAAATATAACACATTTAACTTATTAAGCTTGCAATTTCGAAGAAAATATTTAGTTAATCAGGGTTGAATAATCTCAACATGATAATAATTTTTCTACTGCTTGTAAACATATTACGTAAGATTAAAAAGGGGTGGAAGGGGGTTCGTGTTTCGTCACTATCTGCTAATAAGTATATAAATAATTTTAATTTATCATTAAAATTTATTTGTAAATAAACCAAAACACATGAACACATGCTTTTGAATATTATTGACAGAAGAGAAAACTTAAATTTTAAATGATTGTTTAATAATAGGAAATAATTCCGTTTTTAACATTTTGCGGCCACACTATAATTTGTAAATTTTCTTTTATTTTGAAAGACACAAGAAACATTAAATTATGAGAAAAAACTTGTTTTGAAAAATTCAAAAAAAAGTTAGAAGCTTTTTAATAATTATGAAAAATTTGAGCAGATTGAATGTTTTCAAGATTTGTGGAAAATTTTTTAATGGTTTAGGTATTGTTTTAAAAGTATAATTTTAATTTTCGAAGTTTTAAAAATATGTGAAAAAAGAATACGCAGGGCTCTGAGATAATTTTTTTGACTTCTCAGAATTTAAAACTGTTTTAGGTAAACTGAATTTTGCAGGGTGACAAGAGAATGAAAACAATGTACCTAGGATACATGGGGAAATTTTAAATGATTATTTTGTAATAAATTCTAAGAACAAATTTAAAAAAGATCACAAAACATTTTCAAATTATTGCCTAAAATTTTTAAAAATTGTGTAAAAGATTTTGAAGCCAAATTTTGTATTTTCCCATATAACGTAATTAAAAAAAAATTGAATATTTTTAAGAGATATTCAGAAGTTTTAAAACAATAAATAAAATATTACTCTATTAATTTATTTTAAAAGATTTTTCAATAAAAAAGCAATGAGAATATCGATTATTCACCGTTAATTAGCAAAATTTATTTGCTAAAAATAAATTTGAGTTAACGTACATTCAATAATTTTTAATAAGTAATCGATTTAAATGTAAAAATTGAACGAGCTTCATTTTTTTATTCTGCAATGAATTCAGAAAAAATACGGTTAATTAACAATAATCTCGAATTTATTTTAGTACGGAGTAAAATAAAAAAATATTATGCGATATCATTCGAAAAGGTCAGTTTAAAAACCATTCTAATTCAAAAATGTATTTCTTCAAACACAAGAGCCATATATTCCAGGGACATCATATTATCAATTTGGCTATTTTCCCTCATTTATACACCTTTTCAAACAAAGGAAAATTTTGGGACAAGGATTGCAGAAGGCGATTAACCAGAGTCTGACTCTGGCATATTTTATTTACGTTTTTAGGATTGAAATGGCAGTAGTAGTACACTTTGCAGTTTGGTTTTTGCAATGTTTCGTACGATTTATGATTGTTGAAAAGGTTACAGAGTTTCTCTTGGTTAAGTCTATAAAAAAACAGATAAAAAAAATTTCGTACGATTTATGATTGTTGAAAAGGTTGCCCTTGTTTAAGTCTATAAAAACAGATAAAAAAGATATAAATAATAAATCTACTAATATGAAATAATGAAAGTTTACATCTTAACTTTAACCGTATTTTTATGATTTATGAGTTTACAATGTGAAGTATGCACTCCTATAAATGAGCCTTTAACAGACTAATTTAATTGAAAATTTCTTAAGGTTTTTTAAAGTTATGATGATTTTATGTCACTCTTTAAAAATGTTTATCTTTCAATGGACCCATGATCATACATATTTATTAGTTTTTAATAAAATTGTACACTAGGGTAGTCCAAAAATGCATTCACAATTTGTTTGGGTAATTTCCATGCATTTCGACCGGCAATTTGTTTAAATCCACAAAAAATGAATGAGTTAAAAAAAGGAAGAAGCTATTATCTAATTTTCAGTTAGAGCAAACATTATTATTATTTTTAAACATATTCGCTTGGAATGATGCTAGCAAATTGCGGTTTTTCTGAAAAATTCAATATTTTGTTCGATTTTCAGCCAGAGCGAGGTTAAAACAAAAATTATTATTAAAATTAAACTAATAATCAAAGTTGTATATGAATTAATTTTATATTTACATCTTAGCTTAGTTATTTAACAAACTCCTGCTTGTTTCAACAAATTTAATTTGTTCGCTTTTTTCTTATATAATCTTAATCTATATTGTCTGTCACTGCGTGTCACGACATAAAGTCGTTTTTTTGCTGTCTGGAAACTTTTTGCTACAATTTTTAACCAAATGCAATACAAACTGTGTTTGATCCTCATTTACGTATTAATTGTTTACATAATTAAAAATTAATTAACCAATATTGATAAATATTCTATTAGACCAACAGTAATAATTTTTATTTTAAAAAATTCAAAAAGGAATTATTTAAACAAATGGAATTTGTCTGAACAATTACGTATTAATTAACCAATCTGAATAATACGGTGCTCAAAAGCTCAATTTCATGAAGGTGGTTTTCAGGGTCTCGTGTCGGGGTGAAGGGTATCAAACCTATATGTCTGATACATGAAATTCTTCGTCCAATAATTCTCTACCTTTACAACTTATTCCAAAAACTCATCAAAGTTATTTTTGCCAATACATTTGACTTCAAACTCGGCACTTGGTTGATCGGTACTCTATAAAAAAAGTGTTTTTGAGCCACTCTAATGAACATTGCATATTGTAGATACATGTATTTGAATATGAAAATAAAGAGACAATACTGTATAGGGTTAAGAGATAAAGCACAATGAACAAGTTTGTGTATATATCTTATCTACCTTCCTACTGTTTGAAACTGATTAAGTTTTACGATCTTGCTTCATATATATTATACTACCTCATAAGATTATCAACTTACGTTAACGATGAAGACGAGCGAGTCGCGAAATTAAGGGGATTATCAACATGCATGCTATCAAACTTATGCCAGTGAGCATAACTTTGAAACAGAAAACGTGACCCGATTCTTGATAATTTAAGACATGCACGAATGACTTGGCCGGATATACTTCTGAAAAGGTCACTTCAGAATATTGACTTATTACTTGGTCTAGGGGTCTTTTTAGACTCTTTTAGAACGCACTAAAAGGTTTTTCTGGTGCAGATAAATATAATTTAAGTGTTTAATAACTTTAACTTTTTAAAATTAGTTTTTCTTCTTAAATTTTGAAAAATATTTATTTTAAAAGAAATGTCATTCACGAAAGTTGCAGACTTTAATTTTTTTAAATCTAATTTTTCCGATGTATTGTTTTTTGGGCGTTAAAAAAGGGGTCCTAGTCTTAGGCCTTCTCGTACCACTCAATATGCCTACCTCGTTTCCAATGTCCAAAAAGCAAAAATCTGAAATTTCATTTTTGTCGGTTTTCTCTAAAAATATTAATTTTAGAAAAAATGAGAAATATAAAACATATCTGTTTTGATAAAATATACAACTTTTGTGAACAACGTCTTTTAAATAATTATTGTTTTTCAAGATTTTGAAAAAAACTAATTTAAAAGAGTCAAAATTATTAATAAATTAATTTATATTGATCTGCGCCAAAAATACTTTTAGTGCGTTCAAATAGGAACTAAAAACAACCCCTAGGCCAAGAATGAAGTCAATTTTCTTGGGTCACCTTTTCGGAAGTATAAAAAATTTGTCAAAAATTATTAGAGCATACACTAAGGTGGCTAAATAGTTTTTCTTAAAACAAAATAAATTTTTTTTAAGATCTATATGAGAAATGTTTTAAATTTTTCACTGTAGTCTAATTTAATTAAATTTAATCAAGGGGTTAACCACTTAGAAATTTTGAAGTATACACCTGAATAGAAGAACTCAAAAGAATCTAAGGGAGTTTATAAAAATGTAAAACAGCTTCATGCAATTCAAAGGAATTGAAAATGATTCAAAGAATTCATAAAAATTCAAAATAATTGGCAGAGTTTATAAAGAATTCTAAGGAATGGAGCTATAAATAAATTACGTTAAATATTGGGAATAGGAGAAGTGCTGAAAGATTTTTCTATGCTGTCTTACACGAGAAGAAAGGTGCGAGATTTTTGACTGCAAGTTTTTTTTCCTTCTTATCATTAAAATTTGTTTTTTGGTGAAAATTCAACCATTTTGTTGAATATTTGTACTTTGAATTTGAAGATTAATTTCTTTCTGAATAAATTTAATCTTTTTTGGTTAATAATGCAACAGCGTCATAAAAAAACCTGTTTCTGTTGAAAATTAAATTTGTTGTTAAAAATTCACATTTTAGTGTTGAGAATTTATTTCATTTCTTTTTTGTAACTATTTGGTTCAAATTTTTTTAAACAGAGAATTAAAATAATTAATTATTTCTTGTATATTTATAGTTTTTATTTAGAAGTTGAAGAGTATTTTCAAAAATTAATTTGTTCTGTAGAAAAATCTGTCTTTCCGGTAGAAGACTAATTTTATTGGTTGAAAATTTAAATAGTTAGTGGAAAGTGTATGTACCTTTTTTAATCTGCAATTTTTGGTAGCAAATTTATTTTTATGTTGAGAGTTCAAGTATTTTATTGAAAATTTGAGTTTTTAGGTTTAATTAAACTGTTTCTCTTTTAACTTAAAAATATTTTGCGGTTAAAATATCATCTATTACATTTTTTAATAAAAAGTTTATTTGTCTAGGCTAATAATTAAATTCTTTTGTTCAAAGTTTAGATACTTTCCTGAACGTTCATTTTTTGGCATAATATTTATTTTTTAGGTAAAAATTTATCTATTTGGTTGAAAATTGATCTTCTTTGATGAAGTCTTTTTTATTCAATAAAAAAAAATTGTCTTAAATACAAATTAAACAATTTGTTTGTAACTTCAATTTTTTCGTTAAAAAATCAACTGTATTATAGAAATATTGTCTTCTTTGCTTAAAAATTAAATATTTTGAATGCATTTTTTTATTATTAAATGAAAAATCTTTCGTGTTCAAAATTTTAACTCTGATTGAAAATTCGTCTTTTTTATTAAAAAATTCATATCTTTCAGTAGAAAATTCAACTTTCTTGGTTCAATTAAAATGTTTTTGATTTAAAATAAATATCTTTCCGTTGTTGGAATATCATCTATTACATTTTTGTAGAGAATGCATTTTTTATAATCAACATTTCTACTACTTAGGGAGAGGGGGAGGTAAAACCTAAAGACACTAATAATGATGGGGTACATGGATTCATAATTTTAGAACAAACAAAAATCACATAATTTAGGCACGGACCCAAATAATTTGATTTTCTTTCAATGAAATTTATTGAAATTTTCGGAATTTTCCGAATGATTTGAAAAAATTCCATAAATAAAAAAAAAAATGTATTTAAGTGAAACCTATTTAAACGAATTCGAAAAAATTCAAGAAAATTATGAAGAATTCAAGGGAATTCATATGAAACTAAGAAACTGCCGCAAAGTAGTTTGAGCGCGATCAGTATCAGTATATGGTACATCTTTGTTTATTGTTCATAAATAATAGAAGGTTTCATATATAGTTTCATAGTTTTATTTAATTAAAAAGAATAAAGTTGATATTAAAATATGGGTATATTTTAAAAATGGTGAGCTATTCCTCTTATATATAAATGCCGAACAAATAGAAAAATTTGTATATATCATTTTGTTTAGTCACACATGCTGCTAAATACATAAATAAATGTGTCTTATAACGAATAAATTAAGCACTAACAATATTAGTATTTTCCAAAATTACGAAAATATTTCTCTCACAATTTTTAGAAAAATGTATAAATTTTTACGTATTATAATTTCATAAAATATTTCTAAATACATCAGTTATCCTCGTTACATTAAAAAAATTTATTTGCAAGCAAAAGTTTAAAAATTTGTAAAAATAAAAAATTTTGTATGGTGATACGTATAAACATTCTATTTAAGAATTCTATCGGTCTGGTATTATTGCCAATACTGTGAGTGGCAATTTTGAAACATTTTGAAAATTTATAATTCTTTTTTGCTATTTTCACGATATTTAATGAATCTAACTCAATTCTTTTCATTAAAAAAAGGTTGTATATTGTTAAACTTCGCGTATACCATGTCTTTTTGTTTCAGTGAATCAAGATTGCAACCAAAAAAATGATATTGAAAACGACTTTTGAGAAAAATATAAAATCGAAAAAAAATATATTTCTATTTGATCTGGCTCTCAACTTAATCAATAATAGGAGTTATTTAAGACGAAGTACAAACCCTACACATTTTATTTCTCTTGCTCCAGTTTTTCTCGATTATCATAAATGTATAATGTTGGGACAAATTGAAAGACAAATAAAACGAAAGCGCAAAACACAAACACAAACACAAACACAAACACAAACACAAACACAAACACAAACACAAACACAAAAGCAAACGCAAACAAAAACACAAACACAAACACAAACACAAACACAAACACAAAAGCAAACGCAAACAAAAACACAAACAAAAACACAAACACCAAAACACAAACACAAACACCAAAACACAAACACAAACACAAACAAAAAAACAAACACAAACACAAATACAAACACAAACACAAACACAAACACCACAACACAAAGACAAACACCAAAACACACAAACGCAAACGCCTACAAATGCACAAGTACAATCACAAACGCAAAAACACATGAAAATTTTTTAAATCCGAATTTTTGGGCTCCTGAATTAAAAGAATTCAATGAAATTAAATGAATGAAAGGAATTTTAGAGAATATATAATCAGGTGTAGATCGAATTTAAAATTTACAGTTAGGAAGCCCTTACTAATAATATATTTGATTAAAATGAATTACTTTAAATTAAAATTGTAACTCTGAGTATTGATCGAAATTGGAATAAAATAATGTATCAATTATAAATTGCTTAATCCTTGAGGATTTAGCAGAAGGTGATGTGGATCGCCACAATTTTGGCTTATCGCCGGGTTCAAATTGTCGAATCCCTTGCAGCAAGCTTTACTGCCTCGATTTGCTAATCGCTAGATTATACCTCGCTTCTCGCAAACCTGCTGGAATTAAGTGTTATATAATGGAACTCACGAAGGCAGTGAAATTAGAAACTCGAATAAAAAAATAGGATAAATTGAACAGTTAAGTAAAATTAAATAAAAATAAACACAACTGAATCATAATTACCATTATGTATAATAATTAATTATTCATTTAGTGTCTTAAGTATTTTATAACAATTAATTTTTCATAATGTATACTTTATTATGTTTCTTCGATTCAAACTGAATAAAATTTAAATCTGACATATATACAACTTAAAAAGAAGTGCAATTAACTAGGGAGAGATTAAGTTGAAAAAATTTTAATTTATTTTACTATGTATTTGCTTTGAAAATGTATATGCTCATTGCTAATATTGCTTAGTGTCTTAAGTAGAACATTTCATGACATTGCATGTTTAAAATTTCAAAAATAAAAAATCTTAAATAATTTGCTAATTTTGAGATATATTCCCCCCCCCCTCCTGAAGACTTTGATTTTGTACCCTCTTCCCCCCTAACTAAAAGTTAACGCAACCCAATATTCTCTCAAAACAGGGAAAATAAGGAGATTTTTAACAAAAAAAGGGAATAACCTTAAAATTTAAAACACTTTAAATTTCTAGGATTTCAAGATTTTCGGCCAATAAGATGAATTTTTAACACAGAAAGTTAATTTTTTACCGAAAGGACGAAACTCTGAAAAAAATAGGTGAACATTTAACCAAGTAGTTAAATTTTTAAGCAAAGAGGAAGAATAATTTAATTTTCTAACAAAATAGTTGCATTACTAATCAAAACGACGAGTATTCAACAAACGAGATTAATTGTCTGAATCAAAATACGAATTTTACACAAAATACTAAAATTTTCTACGGAATAGTTGAATTTTCAACTTATTTATTCATTTTTAACAAAAACTGTAGTATTTAAATTTTTAAACAAAAAATGAATTAAAAAAAAAACAAACTTTAAACAAAGAAATTTGAATTTTCAACAAAAAAAAAAGGATTTGAATACAACAAAATAAAGACTTTACAAAAAAGACTATTTTTCATTAAAATATATCTATTTCCCACAAATGTTTTCATTTTTGAAGAGAAAAAAGAGAATTATCTACAAAAAAAGTTTAATCTCAAACCGAGCAATATAGTTTTTCTATGAGAAAGTTAATTTTTCTTCAAATACTTAAATCTTCTTTCAAAAAGTTCAATTTTGGTAAAAAAGTTTTTTGAACCCGAAACTATAATTCCTAAGTAAAAAAGTTCATTTTCTTCAAAATAGTTTAATTTTTTTCCAAACAGTTACATTTTTATATACATGGTTAAATTTTAATTATAAAAATGAGTTTTCAACAAAAAAGTTTCATTTTAAAACAATTTGTTGAAGGTTGAAGCCAAAAATATGAAAATTTCCACAAAACAGGTCAGTTTTCAATTTAAATTATGAATCTTCAACCAAAATAAAATAAATTTCTGAATTTCAGACCCTAGCAATATTTATTCCTTACAATATTTTCGCTTACATATTAAACAACAAAAAGAAAATTTCAACCTTAATATTTACAAATATCAACAACTATTTACATAAAGTCTTATATCTATCTAGGTCCTTAACTCGAGCGAGAGAGAATGAGAACGCAAACGCATCTTAGTCTACTTATGCTATTACATATCCATTACTTACAATCTTTACGCTTC
>JAAAKG020097343.1:0-16038 GCA_010014905.2 Druon quercuslanigerum
ATTATTATGGATTTTTTCTCATATCCGCCACATCGGAACTAATTCTGTAATTCCTCAAGTACAAATTTTTTCCGTGTGCACTATCTAAACCGCTTGATAAAATTGTTGACTTGCAACTTTCCAAACTTCTCGAAACATCTATTTAACTCCTATTTAGCTCCTGAATATCTATTTAACCTTTTCCAATTTGTAGACGTATACCTTCCAGCACATTCTAAGTTTCGTCAAAGACATTCAATTATTAAGATTTCCTGGTACAGAACGTGTAAGCTTCAAATGTAATTTATAGTAAGAGGTAGCCGATTATGGAATAAAATACCATATAATATTAGAAATGAACTTTTCCTGTATTATTTCAAAGATCTCTTTTTTTAAATATTTGTACAATATTTCTAACCAAACTCTTGAATTTATTCACTGGTAAACTCTCACATTTAATTCTTCGATATTTTATCTTTCAATTTTCTTTTCTTTTTATTAACTTTTGTAAATTTTTATTTATTTATGCAAACAGTATTTCCCTCTTGATTTCTACTTTAATACACATAAGTGCTTCTAATTAATCACTTAGCGTTCATTCTATGTATTATTCTCATACCTAACCTGTTACGAATCCTAAAGGTTCACACTATTTACTTTAGTTATTTTATAGATTTAGTTATAAGATTAATCAAGTATATTACCGATCAGTGCTTGTAGAAAATAGTAATGACCTTGTACCATTCTGTTCCTCAGATGGTTATTATCCCTAGGGACTTTTCATTAGTAAATGAGGCACTGAGAAATAACAACTACCTTTGATTTTTTTTATGTAGTGCGATCGCTTTTGGAATGAATATCTCTAATAAAAAATAGTACAAACTAATAGTAACGTGCATGTCGATGTGTCTTTATTTCTGCGTTGATTAAATGTTTGGCGCTTATTGTGCGAAAATCTGGCAATGAACTGTCATCGTTTCTTTGCAAAAAACACCGAAATCATGCGCTTCGAGTGGATAGCTCTACTCTGAGAAGCTTCTGTATTAACAAATTTGTCTATAAAATTCAAAAATTTTGTTTTTTATTCCTTAAATCCCTAAGAACTAATATATTCCTAAAAAATACAATATTTTTATAAACGTGACTGTAAAGTAATTCACCAGAAAAAAAATTATATTTAGTACTACTGTACCTATGATAATGAGCTAAAGCTGTTAATGTTTGAAAAAGGAAAAGTGTTAACATCGTATAAATAGATTGTATAAAAAACATACTAATAATAAATGACAATTATTTTAAAGTCTGGAGTAGGGAGAAGAAAGTACAAAGGCTTGTTTGTGTAACAGATACTACCGCCTTTTTGTTAGCCACTCAGCGAGGTTCTGAAAGCAGGGTCGTAGCTTCTTGGGATACACTCGTTCAGCGCCCGCTATCAACCATCCTGCCAATGTGAAACGTAGATTGTGTATATTAACCCGTAATTTAAAAAAACACATATACTCAGCATATACATACACGTATACTACTCAGCATAGAGAATTTACGGTGCAGCCTATGGTTCAGCTTGGTGGTGCAGCAGCAATGTAACAAGTACACTTTGAAAACTTAAACTGCTCCTTTCTTAAAGCTTGAGGCTCACATGAGTCGAAAATAAGCTCTTTATCCAAATCTCAATGCATCTCCGCAGATAATTGTCTCTGCCATCTTCCATTGTTAATTATTCATATTTCAGGTAGACGTCAATCTAGACATCGATATTGAGAGTGCGTTGGAATTTAATTTGTATTAACTTATCCGTATAATTAATATCATTGGATGAATTATTTATTGAATAAATTACAATTTATTGATAATTAATGAAGTATGGAGAATTATAACTTTTCTTTTATTCAATTTTCATTATTAGTTAGAATTATTACATTTGACTTTTTAATTTTTTAATTAATGTAATTTATATCATAATACATTATTCCCTTGTTGAACATACACTATTACCAGTTTTATTATTGGTTAAGATTTTCGGCATCAAAGATGAAAACATGAAAAAACCTAGGGGAAGACTAAAGTAAGAATACTATTTTAAATAATAAAAATAATAAATTCAGTGAACGAAGAAACGAAAATTTCAATAAACTTTAGGTTTGATGTTCTACTTATTATATCTTGTGGGGGAATGTGAATGCAAATGATTTCATGTGAGAAGTTGTATTTGAAAAATATTTCGGAGTCTTCTTTCAAAATTAAAAAATTCTCTTTACGGTTGTTGGTAGTACTCAAAAAGACAAACAATTTCTCTTTATAGCTTTTTAAATAGAAATTTTTTTTCCACAGTTACAACACAGCGTATAAAATAATGAAAATTCAAAAACTCCATTTTACGGTCAAACTACACAAGATACGACAAACAATTTTTGGACAAAAATTGTTTTCTGGAAGGGCAGGGTGCAGATTCACTCTCTGCACGCTGTACAGCCCTGAAGTCAGAACCCAGAAGCGCGTGCCGTTGTGTTTCAAGGCCACCCGCTTCTTTGCATGTATTGCTATACTTTAATGAAGCAAAAGCATCTACTGCGTCATTATTAATGCAACGTTTTTATATGGCTAAATTAACAGAAAATTAATACAGTTTTTCACATTTTGTTTGTTATCGTAGATGCAGTTGTACTTAAGATAATTTTTTTTAGTGAACGACTTTAGTCACGTTTATAAAAATAATGTATTTTTTAAAGAAGATATGAGTTCTTAAGGATTTTAGGAATAAATAAAAAAAATTTGAAATTTTATTGGCAAATTTGTCGATACGTGAGCTTCTCAAAGTAGAGCTATCCACTCGAAGCGCATAATTTCGGTGTTTTTTTGCAAAGAAACGATGACAGTTCTTTACCAGATTTTCGCAAAATAACCGCCAAACATTTCATCAACGCAGAAATAAAGATACATTGACATGCACCATACTGTTAGTTTTTAACATTTTTTTATCCGAGATGTTCATTCCCAACGTGACCGGACTACATGAAAAATTAGAGTAGCACGTATAGCCCACTTAAAGTAGGCCTCTAAATCATGTTCTTTTCAATTGTTATTGAGGGCCATCTCCAAGTGTACTTTACCTAGTTGTCATTATTATTTCCTTAAATACAAATAAAAATACATCGCCTTAGTGGTGCGATGGGCTCATAATTATGGGCTAGCACTGAATCCGACCAAGACTAAAGCAATTATTATCGGGCCGACTTCCTCTCCGTCCTTTGGAACTTTAAGGAATCTCGCTTCACTCAAAATGGATGGCGTTTAAATTGAATTTATTGAAAATGTAATGGATTTTGGCCATACGCTTAACCGCACTCTCTTCACGAATGAGCAGGTAGTGGCCACTTCAAAAAAGATTTTCATGGTGTTGTGACAGCTTAAAAGAAAAAAGGAATAGTTGCCGACGGTTACTAGGATTCTCCTGGCAAATAGCCGAATTCTCCGTAGTTTGATTATGGGATTGCAAAAAATGATTTTTAGAAGAACCTATTTAAATTTATGAACAATGCAGTGTACATAAAGACGATGGAGAACGTACGAAGGCGTTGTGGTGACAAAGTGGAAGGGTGGGTATGAAGCAGAAGCCCTCATAGCTAAACCAAGTTTCTATTGTAGTGAAATTTTTGCGAAAAACCTTGTAGCAATGGAGTTGAGAAAACCCATCTATTTAGGAATTACGGTGCTGAACGTGTCGAAAATCCTCATCTACGACTTTCACTAAGATTACATGCGTAAAAAGTATAGAAACAATTGTAAAATATTGTACGCCGACACAGACAGTTTAATCTACGAAACAAAATGTAACGACATTTACCTTGACATGAAGAAAAATTTACACAAATTCCACACATCTTACTACCCTCGAGAGAATGTTTTCAGAATGCCGTAAGCCAAAAAGAAAAATCTCGGTCTCATGAAAGATGAATGTTCTCGTAAAATTATTACAGAATTCGTTAGCTTGCGGAGCAAAATTTACAGTGTGCATGTCAATGGTGAAGACTTTCTGAAAAAATCTAAAGGCATCAAAGCAAGTGTTGTATCGAAGAGTATCTGCTTTGATAATTATCTGGAATGTCTTAAAAATTTTGGTATTCAAACATGAACACAGTATACTATTCGATCGAGACTCCACAACTTAGAGACAGTTCATCAGAAAGAAAGCATTCAGTCCTTACGATAACCACTACAAAATTAATGCAGTAGATAATGACAATGACAAAAATTTAATCGAAAGTGACAATGAACTGCTAGAACTTCTTGTAAATAATTTAATTTTATGTAAATAGTAGGTTAACTTTATTTTTCTAGTTGCAAGTACTTGTAAATAATAGCTTTCATGATTTAACTAAATAAAAAACAACGTATATATATATATATATATATATATATATGCGACGATTGTACCCGGAATATTCTGTTAAATTAATCGTCCTTATCATCGGCGCTCTTGGAGGTACCCAGCGTTCGCTGGTTAATAACCTAAAAAGCATCCCTGCGTGTCAACAATATGCTAAAACTCTTGCGGGGAAAATGCAGAAGGTGGTCGTTCTTGGATCGCTCCGTGTCCTCAAGTTGGAGGAGACTTTTGCCGGATCGCCGAATTGAATCCGTTACAGACTGTAACCACCTATCTTACGATAGTGAAACGTGGTTATGGCTGAAATTTTACCGCGATTTCGCTGGGATCGGGTGCAAATTTCAGATTAGCACCTGATCCCGGCGAAATCCTGCGGTTGTTCTTATGACAAATATTTTAGTTATATATATATATATGAATTCCTTTCTTTTATTTATTAAAACCATACATGCAAGTAGTATAAATAAATTTCTTGTACTTGATATCTCGGCTAATACGAATATTTTCAGTTGAGCTGTACCGCTCCTTACGGGCATTTGTAGCAATCAATATTTCCTTGTAATTGTTCAGATCATCAGTGCTTATAGATGATTCTTCGGGAGATTTTCTAAACAGCAGTTCAAGCAGACCAACTGTTTTGAGATACTGTTTACCATCAATTTGATACATTCTTCCTCAAAACTAATAAGTTTATCACCAATCACAATCACTGAGCTTACGCACAACATAAACCATATCGAGATACTGCTTTCTATTTTTTGCAGCAATCTGAGAAACTTACTTGTCAAATGGTCATAACTGTGAGCAACCTCGGCTGTATCAACTTTTTCAAGCATAGTTGTATCTTGATCTTCTTTTTCGTTATGATCCTCCTCGTCCTCCTACTTCCGATCTTCCTTTTCATGTTGTTTTGTTATAGGCTCTTTTTTCTTAACTTTTTCTTAGTTGAAGGATTAGATATGTCAATCAGTTTCTGCAATGGCATGACTATTAGCTTTAACGTTTCACTCATCATCTTTTCAGTTGCTTCTCTACCCATTTTGAGCATTCGATATTTACCTCGAATCGTCTCACTAGTTGACGGAGCACATCCTTCTCTTTGTGAAACTTTGACATGTTGACTTTTTGATATCCCAATATCTAATGATATCTTTTCCACTATCCTACCTGTATTTATAAGAGACTAAACAGTCAAATCCTTTTCTGCATCATCCCTGTTTGAGTCCACTATCCTTATCAATGACAACAAATCCGTACTTGTCAGTAATCCAACATGCTAAACATAAGTCTCGACATTGAGAATAACTCATATCTGTATTGACATAATCATCATATATATGTCTCAAGTTTCTTCATTCCTGTTGAAAAAGTATCGACAGATTGACATTATCTCGAACTAGAAGCTTAGGAATTCGAGCGTAAGTTTGACATAAGTAAAAACGTTCAACATGTGCGTGTCTATCCATACAGAAAAGGGCTCTAAAGTTATATTATTTCTCACAGGCCACGTCATCAAATATAATTACAGAATTTGGCTGAGCATCACTTGGTTGTATTACTTCTTCATGCTCATTGAAGTTAAAATATTTAACACCTTCGGGTGTATGATTAGGGTAAGTAATGTATTTCTCTTGCCACAATTTGATGGTCCACAAAACTCTGCACGAATACTGTCTGGTAGTAAACTGCCATGACGTTTCACGCTGTTCTTTCCCGATCGGACTATGGTGTCAAAGTTGTCAACCGGAAGTTTAACGGGTTGCGTCTCAATCCGTATTTTAATATTGACTATTGTGAAACGTATGAATACAGCCCTTATATAGGTTCTCCATCAGTTCCGTGCTCCATAAAGAACACGACATTGCATACTCGCAAAATCATGAAAATGTTGACGCGAGAAATTCCACAGATTGTGTACTAGCCAGTAAAGCCTGGCAGCGCGTTTTTGCTAAAAACGCTGGGATCAACGAGAAAGCTGCAGCTCTGGCTATAACTAATGTGATGAATGTCCAATCAAAACTCGGTATGGGGTTAAAGCAGAAATCTATTTTAAAGAAGAAACCCTGTTCAAAGAAGTGAAAATCCAGGTCGAAGAAGAAACTAGCTACAAAAAATAATCTACTATCACTTAGAAAGGTTGTGACTGCAGCCAAGAAGGTAATAAGGGATTGTTCACATATTACGTAGGGCTGTTTTCTTTTGTTTAAATAAAGATGAGAATAAAGTTGCCGTTAAATAAAAAATGACACAACGATATAAACAAAGAAAACATCCTTACGTAATATATGAACGATCCCTAAAACGAATTTGTGATGCAAAAGTGCCGGGAAAGTCGGCAATCAGAGATGCACAGGATGTTGTCAAAAACGTAGGTGATAAAAATCAAGTACAAAAGCTACGTGTATTGCCAATACCCTCGAAAGTTGGAGGTGTTTTGCCACTGATTCCCATTTTTTCTGGACTCAGTTCACTTGGCACTCTTACTGGCAGAGGAGCAGGTGTTGCTAAGGCGGTAAACGATGTTAGCGCTGCCAAGCAACAACTGGTAGAAGCTCAGCGTCATAATAATTCAATGGAGGCTATTGCTTTAGAAAAAGGTTTACACCTAAATCCATGTAGAAAAGGATTAGGTCTTCACGTGAAAACTTACCGAAAGGGACAAGGACTTAATCTAATACCGGTACCAAAAAATTTGGTAATAAAGCTACCTCACCGTCCACTCACTGCTACCGGTCTTCTCAAGTATGCTAAAGCTCTGAAGATTTCACACTTTCGTGGAGTGTTTATGCGCAATTAACTATCTGTGAAGGGACGCCGCCAAGTTGAGTCATTTATTGTCAATCTTGATAATAATCACGCTTCTGGTACCCGCTGGGTATCCTATAGAATGATTGGTGATAGTGTCCTATACTTTGACAGTTTCGGTAATCTTCCACCTCTATCGAATCTAGTAGATTACTTAGGTGTTGGTAGCGTGATAAAGTACAATCATGGCACGTAAAAGGACTATGACAATGTTGAATGTGGACATTTTTGTCTAAAATTTCTATGTAGAAAATTACATATAAGAGATAAATACTGTCTATATTAGAGTGCGTGATGAACAAATTAGAGTCAGTATAGAGAAGAACATCATCATTGATGAAACATTCACATTCACAGGGAACTCCTCTGTGCTAGACGCATAGTATATTCCACTAGTAGAACTCTCTTTTCGCAACAACTATGCCCTTTGATTCGTCAAATTTCTCACATTCTATGCGATTGCTAACGTTGACACTGGAAAGAATAAAATCTATATCTGTGACCGAATGGTGACCATTCCTACTTACAGCTATGAGATTGAAGACATTGAAAGTTATGTTCAGAAAGCTCTAGCGATTGATGGAACTACAATTAACATAAAACCAAATAAGAAAACATTGCGCAGCGAAATAAAGTGTGATTGTAAAGTAAACTTTCAACCCCACGATTCTATTGGACGCTTGTGGGATTCACACCACGTATTCTTGAATCCAATAAGACTCATACTTCTGACCTACCTGTGGCTATTCTTAAAGCCAACGCCATACGAGTTGAGTGCAATATCACTACGGGAGCTTACATCAACAATCGTAAAGTGCACACGATTCATGAATTCTTTCCTATTGTACCACGAGGATATAAAATTGTTAAAGTGCCGTCACCCGTAATTTGCCTGCTAATCGCCGCGAAGATAATACATCACATTCAGCTCCGCATAGTTAATCAGGACGCAGACTTGGAAAATTTACAAAAAGAAGTTGTAACAATACCACTAGACGTCAAATTATGTTCATATTGGGTATCGTGTACAATCGCAAAGGAGCCTAGAAAACAACGTCAAAATGTCAAATGCAAGCCAGTTCGCAAGCAGCACGCAGAACTCTAGCAGCTAAAAATGTGCTCTTTCTGACACACCTTGGTCTGAAAATCAAATCTCGTTGCGACAACAAAAATGAAAGAAATACTAAACATTTAAGCACCAGTGTGCTTTGATGAGTCTACAGCTCACTATGAGATTTATGCACAACAGCCTTATGCATCATCAGCATTCAACAACAGCGATGAAATTCGAATTGCAATCCAGCATCAAGACTTCTGTATACGACCCAGCAAGAGTTCACTGCACTATATGGAAGGCGAATAAGACTTGGTGAAGTTACTGCTGTTACTATGTAGTACAACACTAGTGAGCAATGCCATCTGTCATCTATTTGATGAACTTCGCTATGAACTCAATGGTATTAAGATTGATCGTTACAATAATGACGGGCTCATTAGTATCATGAAAAACTATGTCTCACTTACCTCTGGAGAAATTAATTTTATGGAGAATGCAGGATGACTGGACATTCCGGAAGGTTCAACACGTTTTACCAATGATGAGGGATACTCTGGTGTCACTGCTCCACTCAGTATGATCTTGGAATTTGCTAAAAACTATCGAAGAATCGTTACAAACGCAAAGCATGAACTTTTCCTGAGAAGATCGCGCAGTCACATGAATGCTGCTATGCAAGCATGACAACCGCCAGAAACCGAAGAGAAGTTTAAGATCTCGATACATAAAGTCGACTGGATGATACCATTAATAGTGTCTTCAGATCAGCAGAAGGTACAGTTGCTGCACATTATAGGAAAATGATTTTCTCACAAGCATGACTTTTCGCTCATGAGAGTTATATAAATACCTCCTGCTCCCCACGACCTTTAAGACATATATTAACTGTGAAAACATCAACTCAGTTCGAAAAACCATGGTACATTATACTGGGTTTCTAGACAGGCAGAAAGGATGAACTAGCCAGATATGCTAATCGCTTCGATCACTGCCAAATAACCAATGTAACTAGTTCTGATGATGATGCAGATTCCTAAATTACTCGTATTATAAATGAAACACCTTAATACAACATATATTTCTGAAAAAAGGGTTTTCTCTCGATCTGTCTAATATCTTAATTGGAAAAATGCTGGACCGCCAAACAGTATTTCTGCGGTTCGATTCCTAGTGGATCGGCTTTAGTAAATATTTTTTCAGAAAAATTTAAATTAAGGAATTTACGCCCTTATTTTCCAATCTGTCAAAAATGACTAATGTTTTTTGATAATTGAACAGTTAACTTGATCGCTACCTTTCATTTCTGATTTCAGAGATTATGGAATTAAATTTATACTAATCTATAGTAACTAGTTCTGATGATAACATAGATTCCTGAATTACTTGTATCATAAACGTAACACCTGGCTTGATACAGCGTATAATTCAGAGTGAATTCAATAGATCCTTTATTGCAAGAATTTACTTTTAGGAATTTATAAATTTATTTTCCATCTTTTTAAAATGTATTTTAAGTATTGTCCGTTATTGGATGTGTTAACTTGAACTATAGCTTTTAATTCTGTTGTGGGATTCGAATGCCCTCTAGCTCTTACCTAGTTGATCGGATTTCTGTTTCTATCGCAGGAAATTAGACGGAGGTGTTTGATCGTTTCAACTAGATTAGAGGGCATCGGAATCCCAGCTCTATTTCACAGATTGTAGAATGACATCTATACTGATCGATACTAGAAAGTTCTGATGATAAGACAGATTCCTAAATTAACACATTTTCGATTTTATAATAAGAATAAATTGGAAAATTAGTCAGATTTATTGAAGGCAAGATTGTAAAATTTCAATGTACTAGGCATTCTATTTATTTTAAAACTATAATTCCCAACTTTAATCAACTATACATATAATTTAAATTAGAAGCAATTTTTCATGTTGTATTGAAATAAATTTAACTTTGTCTATTTGAGTTTAAAATTACTTAATTAAAAAATTAATTTGTTGGTATGTTTTCTACTTTAAAGATTACTTACTTTTTATAACTTCCATTTGTACTTCTAATTACAAGTTTGATATTGAGTTGAAGTTTTTTTATGGTATTTAAAAAGTGCAGCTTTAATTTTTATTCGTATTTTATTTATTTTTTATTATTTTGAAGGAGAAATAAAATTGATATTTAAAAACCGCGTACATTCGTTGAATAATATACGGCGCAGATATCGTTAGTCGAATGGTAATATAGGAGTTTTATTATCTTCTGAATAAGCTAGTTTTATCCAGATATTTGTTTTCAAATTTTCTCGCGAGTTTGGTTCATTTACTCTGCGGTCTCACTTTCCTTTCGATTGTGTTCGATATCGTGCGTAGTTATGTATCTGTTTTTCAACGTCACCTGTTTTGTTATATGCATCTTGTGTACGGCGTTAATTTCGTTCTCGGTAAATGAGACTTCCGTGAAGTTGAAAACACATTTAATAAATGTTTTTTTATATATAAAATTTATATATAAAATTTATATATATAAAATAAAATCAAAAAAAACTATTCGCACTATTAATTTTGAAATTTCTTTGCCAATCGTTTGAATTTCGTTTGTATTTTTTGAAATCTATCATTAAACAGAAATAATTATAAATAATAGGGTTAAACTAAGTTTTTTTAAACACACCTTCCTAACCTCTCATCTAAAATATAACCACAGTAACAGTCGTAAGCCGCAAGTTGTGAGGTCACCTAGAAAGACGTCTGCATGCCAATGGCCACCCTGTAGGAAGTAAAATTATTCAAACGGATAGGAATAAGCCGATTCAAAAGGATAGAATGTTTGTATGTGTTTTGATGAGCACTTTGCATTCTTCCTGGACATATGAGAAGGACTGTAGGGGGATAAAAAGGCCGTTGCCGAAAGGTTATCTGTGGACAATGCAAGAAGCCAAAAAAGAAAACGTTAAAGGGAGAAGGATGGGAGGCATGGAGTCACGAGTTAGAAAAAAATTAGCAGTAAAGGATAGAAAAGATAGGGGTAGTGAGGAAAAGGATCGAACAATGGTAAAAAGGATTACAGTTGGGAAAGTCAAAATAGCGGAAAGTCAAAATAGGGAAACGAGCTGTAGGTGAGGCAAAGAATTGAATGTGCGAGTAAAGTGATGGCCCAAATATGGGTTATAGGGGAGAGAAAGTTCAAGGACGATTAGAGCATGAGGGTCTGGTTGTTTGATGCGTTGGTCTGGGCGGTGTTGTGTTATGGAGCGGAGATCTGGGGTTGGAAGGAACATAGGATAGTTGAGAGCATGTATGAGCGATTTTCGATATGGGTAATAAGGGTTAGCTGGAGTTTCCCCGAATACATGTTAAGGGAAGGATTAGGGAGGGTAAAAATGGTTACGAGACAAATTAAGAGAGCTTGAAGGTTTGAAGAAAAGCTAAAAAGGGGAAAGAGAAGCAGAATAACACAAGCATGTTTGGGCGAAATTTGGAAGAATGAGGCGAGAGGCAATTTGGTTAATTCAAAATGGGATGAAGAAAGGAGAAAAATGAGAAGTGTTTCTAATATACGAGAAGGGGTTATGAAATAGTAGGACATAGAGTTAGAGCTATAAGTAAAACAAGGAGAAGAGAGCTGGACAAAGATTATGGATTCTAGGTACAATACATGGTATATGATGATAAAAGGGTTCACAGAACCAGAATATCTGCAGAAAATAAAAAAGGAAGAAAAATGCAGTAGATTTGTAGGTTTAGAATGGGAGAACGAGTGAGAGTATGCAGATATTGGAGGGATGAAGAGGAAAATCTCAGTAGAGTATGTGGATACGAAATGGAGTCATAAGCACATGTATTAGAGAGATGTACAGGAGAGGAAGATGGACAGTTGAGTGTGGATGAGTGTGTGAAGTGGATTTTGAATGATAATGGTCACGGAGTGATGTGGATGAAGAAGTTGGAAGAAGTTAGAAAAAGCAAAGAAGAAGAGCAGAGCCAAACTGGGAATCCTTAAAAAGGAAAGTCAAAAGCAAAATTGATTTCAATATCGTGGAAAATGCATTTTTATGGTAAGAGGAAACGGAAGCCCTGGAAGATCACTCTTTCGTAGAGTGAATATTATTATTATTATTATTTATTTTACGTAATGCGAAATAATTGAATGTAAGTAGTTTTTAAGTTAAGGATGTAAAAGGGAGAGATTAAATGTACATACATACATGCATAATAAAGTGCGCATAATTTAATCAAGTTCAAAATTTATTATAATGTGCTGCGCTTCTGAATATTATATTATATTATTATTTCAGCTTTATTATTCGGATTTACTATTTATTTGTAGCATCTTCGCTTTTTTATTAAAATCTATTCAAAGAAATTTGTTTACTGTCAAGTTATTAAACATTTGGATGTATATTTATTGCATTCTCAAAATGAAGTTGCTTGTAATGAGAAACTTATGTATATTCTTATTACTTTCATAATAACATAAGCATTATGTACTTACTGACTACATGTCCAGAACTTTTAATTAAAAGATTCGTAGCAATATCATGAGCTTCACTGATGTCGTTTGGTTTTTTAAAGATGTCTTTCTTTCATTTTCGGCTTCTTCTTTGTATTATTATTATTAGGACCTTACTTGAGTCACTTTTGAACATGAAAAAGTTGGCATCTATTAAACTGGTATTTTTATTAACAGCTACAGCAACTGGAGTCATGAATAATGTTGTTGCCTGAAGAGCCTCTATTTCCCTTCTCGATTCCGTAGTTAAATTTTTTTTTTAATCGATAAAATCCTGAATAATTTTGGAGATGTCGATCGGTTACAGAAATAATATAAGGTTACGCCTCTACTCATTTTACAAACATCTTAGCTGTTAAAGTTAAGGAGTTACTGCTTTATTTTTGTTGTCTTACTTTAGAAACGGACTTTTCTGTAGAACGTGATAATTTATGCATAATGCAATATTTAATATGTACTTTTTTTAATCATACATTCTTGCGATGAAAATTATTTCATATTAATTTGACATTAAACATTATAAGTTAAAAATCTTCACTTGAAAATTTAGCTATTTGGTTGAAAATTTGTCTTTTTTTATATAAAATTCATCCTTTTGGTTGAAAATTCACTTCTTTGATTGAAATTTTTTCATCATTGGCAATTAATTTTTAATCATTTTTTTAAATTTAATAATAATTTTTTATTTAAAAAGTATGTCAAAAAGTTAAAATTATGAACCTCAGTTAAAAAAATGTTATGTACATAACTGAATAATTTTTTTAATTGTTAATGGTTACAATTTTAGACTTTTGAATTTTCATGGTAAACGTTAGATTTTGAATTTTTCCCTATCAGAAGTTTAAATTTCGCGACTGAAATTGAAATTGTGGAATTTCGAAAAGTATCATTGCAAATTTCAAAAACGGGAATTTTTAAATTATTTTAAATTTAAAGTAATTTAAGAAGTTTACATTTTGAGATAGAAATTGAGTTTTCAACTTAAAATTTTTAATTTTAACTTATTTAATTTTTATTACTTTTAATCATAATAATTATTTCGATCACTTCTCACAATCGTTTAATTTACTGGAAATTATGAACACCTTGGATACTCGCTTATATCTTACAACGGCGAAATTCCTGCCGAGATCAAGAAATATTTTGAAATTACCGTTTTAGAACTTGAATCCCGATTTATCGAATCTTAGTGACAATATTTGAGTGCGATTTTCAGCGCAATTCAATATAAAAACTTTACTCAGGGATATAAAAGTTTTCACTACAGTTCAAGAAAGTGAATAGCCAGTCGAAAATGCTATATATTAAACAGAATTTTATCTTAGATTTTAAGATATTCTTATTTGAAAGCATTTAAATGAAAATGATTTAAAGTGGGACTTTAAATAATACATTTAAACAATGCTTAAATATAAAAGTTTGCAATTTTGAACCTTTAATTAAAAATTTTAAACGGGTATAACTTAGAAATGCCCCACTTTTAAACTCATTAATTTAAAGTACTATGACTGACATCTTAAATTTTTAAACTTTGTGTGTTTATAAAGCTCCAATTTGACCATTTTTATGAACAGGAATTCTGTTTTAGTGGGATTCCGATGCCCTCTAATCTAGCTGATCGGATCTCTCTTCCTATCGCATGAAATTAAACGGATATGTACGATTGTTTTGGAAAGCATCGACTGCAACATACTCTTTATACCTTATGTGTCAGAAAGAGCGAGGTGACTATCGATAATCGAGAAGTTAGGAGTTCTTGGTTGCCGATCACTGCCACTCTCTTTCTGACACATAAGATAGAAAGAGATACTTGCAATCAATAGTTTCAAAAACGATATAACATATCCGTATGATTTCATGCGATAGGAAGAGCGATCTGATTAACTAGGTTAGAGGGCATCGGAATCTCACCCCAGAAAACAATTCTTTCTCAGAAATCTAAACTTAAAACCTTCAAGCCTTTATTTGTCATGTGAAGTTAATACTCCAGGATTAATAGTATTAATAGTAAAAGTAACCTAAAAAGTAAATAATATTGAATCAAAAAAACATCGTTACAAATGCGGATGATACAATATTTTCTTTCTCCAAGGACGCAAGGACTATTAAGAAAGAATTTTACGGTGATTAATATAAAATTTTTCTCTTAGATTAAGAATTTGTTGAAAGAAAAAAACCACGTAGGAGAATAAAACCTAATGTGATCAACAAGTTTCGCTGACTTATCCAGCACACAGAAAAAGACATTAAATGACAATTATCAGACAACAGAATTTAAGCAGATTAGTGTGATACGAATTAAATGATTTCTAGGAAAGGATACGAAATCAAAAAAATCTAAGAACCAGAGGGAGACTTCATTATCACTAGCTGAGCTAAACGATGTATTACTTCATGTGCCATCTTTTGTACCTAATTTCACAGCTGTAAATGATCCAATTTGTCAACAACACGGACAAATATTTCTGCGGCAGTTACGTGGCTTCAAATTGTGGGCTTTACAAAGTAAGGATTTTGATTCTGATAAATTAATTACTGTAGGAAATGATAGATGTTTGTCTGATTTCGGTTTTAAATTTCAGTGTTAGATTCGAGTGGGAGAATCCCTTCTAGTCTGTTGCGCGGAAATGTCAACCAGTTGGGTGATTTTGATCAATGTCTTGGCATTAACGCACGCGTGAAGGTGGATAAAAGAACCGTGAAAGTCCAAGGCAAGTACTGCCTTGCCACAGTGGACCTACATGCTGCTCATTCTGACATGAAACTTCCAGTGAATTTGATGGAGAGTAGAAGATTTATTAGAGGAACTATGCGAGATGTAGGTAATCATTGGTTATTATTTACCCCCTGTCTGTGGAACCTTCCGTTTTATGCAAAAAGACAGTAAGTGCAAACCCAGAGATAACCACCCATGACGAGAAGTATTAGTATTTATTTTCGTCTACTTTGCCATATTTCTTAATTATGTGTATATCTCATGGGATGTTATTAACCAATTTGGTTGTGCCCTTTTCATGTATTTGAACGAAATACTTTGTTGAATTGATAACATTTAAAAATGCAAATACTGGCTGAATCTTGAAATAATTTCATGTGATAAGGCAATTTTTTAAGCAATAAAAAATATAAGAAACTGGGTTTTGTATTAGACAGGAGGAGCGTGCAATGAGTTTGCCGGGAGTCAGATATCTGACTACTGACAAACTAATTAAGTAGTCCGGGGAAATTAGACTTTTTCCAGAAAAAAAAGATAAAGTTTTTTTTTCTTCATGATCATATCACAGATGGCATTAGAAACGAATACCAAAA
>JAAAKG020097354.1:0-16038 GCA_010014905.2 Druon quercuslanigerum
ATTAGCCAGTTAGCCACCGAAAACGAATCGTGAGGTCGGGGGAGCTCGGGTTCATGCTCGTGCATTTTCGGCTCTACTAGAGGCTGGCCTACGCAACATGTAGCAGAGCCGACTCACCGACACGCTGCGTTTGAATGAATTGCTCCCATACGGGAGAGTGGTGGGGGCCGAAAAATCCCACGTTCTGGAGACACTGCACCCGTATTTACAAATATACTGATCGCTTTGCTATCTACCTCAAATTTTGTTATTGTGGACACCCGAATAAAATGACGTACGACAAAACCTTGGTTTCGTGGGTTTATAACCTGGACAAAGACGGGCTAGTAAATGAACTAGAAAATAGAGACCTCCCCTTTTCTGAAAATTTTGCGGTCTTACGAGAACGATTGTTGAAAGCGGTTTGCGCAATGGCTAATCCCCTCGAGCCCTCCCCCCACCACTCTCAGGAAAATCTCGACCAGGCTGACCCTGCTACCGGAAATCCCTTAAAGTTTTCAGTTGCAGACAAGGGAGCAATTAAAATTAAAGTTTCGACCCAACCCGAATTAAGTTCCTCCTATTTTCACATGTTGGGTGATCTTGTCGAAACTGGATTACCGGCGTATTCCGAAGGTCAACTGAATAAACAGCAATCAGAGTCTAACGATAATAACCGCGCTCGACACCAAAAATGCAGGTAGAAAATCATATAGTGCGGGTTGCAATGACAGGTTCCAAGAGGGCGCTCACGGCGGCTGACCCTATTCGGGCAAGGGAACCCGGATTTAACGAAACTGTCTATACTAACAGACAGCGGAGTGGTAACCGACGTACGTAGTGCCGGACAGTGGCACTAACTTGTTGAGGGTGATTCGCTTCTTTTTACAGGGCATTGCTCTCACTTGGCTTAGGGGCTCTAAACATTTGTGTCAAACGTTCGACCAGTTTTCTAGGACTTTCAAGGTTAGGTTTGGAGATTCGGACTTCCTGTTCGAATTGAGGCAAGAGATTCATCTCAGAACTCAAGGCAAAAGGGAAGCCGTTTCTGACTACCTAACATGCATGCAAGCCATAATTGACAAGCTAAGATTCCGAATGTCAGAAGCCAAAGAGGTTAGCTGTGCGCATATAAGCCTCCCCTGTCCCAGAACGATCCCTACTTACCGACCTACCTTACAAAGACCCAAACTGTCAAAATCCCAACAGACGCCCCGACAACCCTCGGAAAAGTCGCACGTTTTTAGAAGAGGACACGAAGACACTCGGGTATGGAAAACCAGACGACCTCATATATCTTACTAAGGAGAAATAAAATAACCCTAGAACTGCGGATAAGCCCAAACCCAGGGCAAGCCCCGAAACAAACCCCCATACACCGAAGCCCCTTCCCCCTCAGAGGCCTGGCGACCCATCATAAAGTCCCCACTCTCGTATCAAGTGTTGGGACTGTGGTGAAGCCTGTCATGGATTCACTATTTGCACGAAACCTAGAAATAGATTCTGCTATGGGTGTGGTCCACGAGAAGTTACAAAAATACTGTCCCAGATGTTTGGGAGACTGAAAAAGAAGATGTATTGCGGGAAGAATGCATCTTTAACGGGTTCAGAAAAATCATCTGTAAACTTGGGGCGTACAGTAAAGAGAAAGAAATTTAAGAATGGTACAGTTATCAAATTAGTAGAAATAGAGTATTTGAAGAATTAATTTAATTTTAAGATTGTCACGGGAGTGTACACCCCCGCGGAAGTAGAAATAAACTTTCTTGTTTTTAATAACAAACTTTTTATCAAAGAAACAGAAATCCCCTTAACGATTAAAATACCGGCAGTTAGAATAAAATTAAAAGTTTAGAATCTTTTTTGTTTTCCCCTAGTAACCCCTTTCTATCAGATCTCGAGTCACAATGTCAGCTTATAGTTGTGGATTACGACTTGAAAACCAGAAAATTAACATCTGTGAATAGTTCACCCTAACCGACTCCGGAGAGGAGCCAAATGAGCCCCAAGCCCGATTGTTTAGTACCTTCCCGATCTACTGACGTTTGTTATTCGAGTATTGACCAAATCGATCCTGGTCTCGACCCGACAGAAGTTAGTACCGAATTCTTAAAAGCAAAAGCCCTTTATACCGAGCTGGTTCCTATTTAGAAGGTGTCCGAACTTCCATGTCGACCGCACATTCCATTTGGTCCGCAGCCCCTACTGTATTTAAACATCTCTATTCAGGGCCAACAGATTAAGGCCTTCTTTGATAGTGGTGCCTCTAGATCATTCGTAGCGCCAGACGGCCTAAAACTGATCGAGAACCTAAATCTGAAAAACAATTAACAGAAGAGATCGTGTTCAGGTTGCCTATAGCCAGACAGATCTGGTTTCTCACGAAATTATTTCCCCAATTAAACTTTTAGATCGCACTCAACCAATAGCCGTCGGAATTTTAAAGTTACTAACGGTCGCTTTCGCAATAGGTCTAAACTTTTGTAAAACTTTTCAATTAAACGTGGATTTTGTGGACTCAACTTGGGCTTTCAGAGACAACCTAAACCAGAGCTATCATTTTGTGGTAGAGAATAATAACCCCGAAAATTGTTGCGGGCTTAGAGAACTTTTGATGAAAGAAACTGACTCGCTTAAAGATTTTCTAGAACAAAAATTACCGAAAAGTAATGAATGACCGGGACTAACTAACTTGATAAAACATACAATCGACGTAAGCAACCATCCCCCTATTAAACAAGGAAATTACATGAAATCGCCGAAAGTTATGAACGCCATGGTTGCTGAGGTAGATAAGATGTTAGCCCACGACATAATAGAGCCGTCGAATAGTGGTTGGTCAGTTCCGGTAGTAATGACAATCAAGCCCAGCGGGCATTATCGGTTTTGTTTAGACTTTCGAAAAATAACTTGGAGAAGTTACTTTTAAGAAGAATTTTTCTATGCTTTCCAGAAGGCACTGGAGACCAAGAAGGAGGCCAGTATGGTAAAACAGACGGCAATCCTCCAGGAGGTTCCTTCAGAAGAGGAGTACTTGGAGCTCCTCCGGGAAAAGTACGACCTCATTCCGAAACATTCCCTCCAACCGACAGACCAGGCCACTTCTACCATAAGCTTGATCTATCAGTCTCACAAAGGGACCCAAACTGATCCCATTCCACCAGTGCCCCGTAGTCCCCAAAAATCTATTTCCCGACACCCTTCATCCTCCCCATACCGCCAAACCTCTCGCTCCCGACACCCATCATCCTCTCCCTACCGTCACCTTTCTCATCGCACTTCTCGCTCCCGACACCCCTCATCCCCCTCTCCAGACCGTCACTTCTCTCATAACACCTCTCGTTCTCGACACCCTACTCCCTCCCCCTACCGCCATACCTCCCGTCCACGACACTCGTCTCCTCCATGCCATTCCGCCCCTCACCCCCGAGCTCCAACTTCTTCCGAACACTACACCCCCCACCCTCGATCCTACCGTTCATCGCATACCAGTCCCGCTAACATCCCGTCCCTACTCGACGTGGCTGTCCCGCCGCCCAGCAGTGTGGACCCGGACACCATCCAATTCTTACGGGAGACAGGCGACTTTAGATGCTGGAACTGCGAGGAGGTCTCTCACCGATATTCACAGTGTCCCTACCCGCGACAGACTTTCTGTTTCGGGTGCGGCAAAAAGGGGAGCAAGAAATATAGCTGCCCCAACTGTGTTTCCAAACCATACCAACCGTAACACCTAACTACCCTTAACCCATTTATATTTCTTTTGTGTTTAACTACATTCTATATTTTTACATTCTACATTCTATATTTTCAAAATAAAAAAATGTTTAATTGCAATTTTACAAAATTGTAAAATTTTGAATGTTAAATCTTTCAAATAGGTGAGTTTTTAATTTTGTAAATTTTGTAAATACAAATTAGTTCGAATTGGAAGCTTGATAAATTAATTAATTCAAACTTGAAAATTTAAAAATTAAACAATTCATAGATTATTATAGTAAATACCTCAAAATCATAATTTCCTATTCTAACATGTTTCCACTTCGTTTCCTCGAATGGAGCACATCCACTCACGACCATATTTCCTCTAAATCGGTGCAACATTGTTTCTTTCTGACATTCAGAATCATTCGGTACTTTATCAAAGAGCCAGAAAATACTTGCTTCATTAATCAACAGATACTGGGCTTGGCTTACAAATGATAAATCTTTTTCATTTTTTCCTAGAAAACAAAATTTTATTACAGGTCTACAATTCAGGGATATAATTTTCAATTGTTTAAATATTGTATTTATTATACAAAACTTATTTATAATATGAAAAATAAAAGCAAATTTTATAAATTTATAAATCGTGACAAATTCGGAAACTTCAAGGAATTTTGTTTACGCAGAGAATGTTTTCGAGATCGTGTTTAATTTTTTTTAAATTATTGTATAAAATTAACTAATAATGATTCCTCATTTTTTTAAAGTAGCTACATATTACTATAATTAACCATTTATTGAAAATGTTGTTTTTAGTTTAACATTCTTTCTTCTTGGTTGAAAATGCATCTTTTTGCTCGAAAATTCAACAGCTTGTTTGTCATTTTTTCTCTATCCCGGCTGAAAAATCTTTCTTAGCTCAAAAGTCAACTAAACCTCAACTGCTTTTTATATTATTTAAACTCTTTTGTAAAAAATTAATTTTTATTGTTGAAAAATGAGTTAAATTGTTAAAAATTCTTTTTTTCTTACGCTGAACATTATTATTTTTATTCCAAATATGGCTTTTCTAATCGAATATTCCACCATCAATTTAGTTAAAAAATTCTTCTTGTTGGCTGAACATAAATTGTTTACCTAAAAATTTAAATATTCAATTTTAAGTTACAATTTTTTTTATTTGAAAATTTTTCGCTTTTGGTAGAAAAATTAATTTTTTTTTTGAAATTTTTTATATTGAAATATCCCGGGCCTTTTTTTAAGTTAGGGAACTTTTTAGAGCGTACTTACTATTTTTTTAATTTTTAACATAAAATTATAAAATTCAATAACAATAATTATTTATTTGTCAAAGTAGCTTTATATTACTATAATTAACTATATGAAAATTATTACTTTTTTATATTCATTTTTTGAACTGAAAATTTAACTATTCTATTTTTGGTCGAAAATATATAGCTTTTTAGTTAAAAAGTCCCCTTTTTACTGGAAAATTCAACATTAAAAATTAACAATCTTTTTTGATTTTAATACCAATTACTACATTATTCGACAAGAATTCACCTTTTTATAATGTAAATTCGACTACTTGCTTGAAAGTTCAACTCTTTTGCTAAAAATTAATTTTTTGTTTGTTTAAAAAATAAGTTAATTGGTTAAAAATTCATCGCATTAGTTAAATATAAATTTTTTACCTAAAAAATTAAATATTCGATTTTTGGTTACAAAATTATCTTTTTATTTAACTATTCCATTTTTTTTTTGAAAATTTTTGTTTTTTAGTTAAAAATTCAGGTTTTGGCTTAAAAATCTATTAATTTTAATTAAAAATTCATGACTTTCATTGCAAAAACTTCTTTTTTGGTAGATACATTAATATTGTTTTACAAATTAATGTTTTTGTATTTTTTGAAATTGAAATGTCAGGGGTTTTTTTTATGCCGGGAATTTTTTGGAAAGCGTGCTTTATATTTCTTTACATTGTACCATAAAATTGAGTAATCATTTAATTAATTTTTTCGTGGAAAATACCAATTTTTATCAAAAATTCAAAAATTTCTGTTGAAGATTTATAATTTTAATTTTAAATTCATCAGATTTGTTAAAAACTATTTTTTAAACTAAAAATTAACTTTTCCTTTTTTTGATGAAATTTGATCGTTTTTAGTTGTTCAAAATTCAAGTTTTTGGTTGAAAATTTATCTATTTTAGTTGAAAATATACGAATTTTGTTGCAAAAACTTCATTTTTGGTAGATAAATTAATATTTGTTCGAGATCGTACTTGATATTTAAAAAAAAATGTAATATTAAGCTGAATATAAATGATTCTTATTTTGTAAAAGTAGCCTTATATTACTACATTTAACTATTTTGTTTAAAATTCGCATTTTTTAAACATGAAATTAATTGTTTTAACAGCAGTTTTAAATGTGGTAATTTTGGTGAAAAATTTATCGTTTTCAGATAAAAAATTCAAGTATCTGGTTGGAAATTTATGTATTTTGTACAACATTTTTTGTTTCTCACAGAAAGTTAGTCTTCTTGTGGTTGAAAATTCATTTCTTCTCTTACCTGAAAAATCTTTCTTGGCTAAAAATTCAACTAATGTATAAAACTCTTCTTTTTGGTTGAATTCAACTGCTTTTTATTAAAAATTAAAACTCTTTTTTGATTGTACTATCAACTATACTGTCAACGCTATTGGACCCAAATTTACATTTTTTCAAATACAAACTCCACTACTTCGCTGAAAGCTATAGTCTTTTTTAAAAATTAATTTTTTTTTTGTTGAAAAATGAGTTAATTTGTTGTGAAGTCGTTTTTCCTTTGGCTAAAAATTATTATTTTTTATTCAAAATATAGCTATTCTAATTGAATATTCCATCATTTTATTTAAAAATTTATCTCTTTGGTTGAATATAAAGTTTTACCTAAAAAATTAAATATTCAATTTTAACTAACAAATTTTACTTTTTTATTTCAAAATTTGTCATTTTTGGTAGAAATCAATGTTCTTGGTGGAAAATAAAATTTTTTGTTGAAAATTGAACTATTTCAGTTCAAGATTCATCATTTTAGTTAAAAAGACATCTTTTTGCTTTAAAATTGAACTAATCCAGTTGAAGATTCACAATTTTAGTAGAAAATTCATCAGATTGGTTCTAAATTCATTTTTAACTGAAAATTTAACAATTCAATTTTTGTTTGAAAATTGATTTTTTTTTGGTTCAAAATTCAGGTTATTGCTTGAAAATTTGTCTATTTAAATTAAAAATTTCTGTCATTTGGTGCAAAAAATTCTTTTTTTTGTTAGAAAAAATAATAATTTTTTTTTTGAAAATTCATGATTTTGAAATTGAAATGTCAGGAATGTTTTTGAAGTCAGGGAATTTTTTCGAGAGTGGGCTTGATTTTTTTTTAAATTGTTACATAAAATTAAATACAAATATTTCTTCATTTCTTTTGTTTTTATTTTTATATTGCCATAATTAACTATTTTGTTCCAAATTTTTTTTTTTTTTTTTTTTCAACTGAAAATTTAACTATTCTTTTTAAGTTAAAAATTAATGTTTTTTAGATGAAAATTTAAGTATCTACTAGAAAATTCACTAATTTGCTTAAAAATTGAACATCTTTTATTAAAAATTTTCTCTCTCTTGACGGAAAAATCTTTCTTATCACAAAATTCAACTCATGATGAAGTCCTCTGTTTCGTTAAATTCAACTGTTTTTCATTAAAAATTTTTAAAAATCTTTTGGTTGAAATATCAATTACTACGTTTTTCGATCACAATTTTTTTTTTTTGTTTAATTAAAATTCCACTACTTGGCTAAAAGTTGAACTATTTTGTTAAAAATTATTTTTTTTGAGAAAAATGAGCTAGTTTATTGATAACTCTTTTTTTCTTTGGCAGAAAATTTCTGTATTCTAATTGAGTATTTTATCATTTTAGTTATAAATATATCTCTTAGCTTTAATAAGAATTTCTTTCCTGAAAATTAAACATTCCATTTTCTGTCACAAAATTATCTTTTTTATTTGAAATTTTTTCTTTTTTTTGTAGAAAATAATCTTTTTGGTGGAAAATAAAACTTTGTGCTGAAAATTCAACTGAAAATTTAACTATTCCATTTTTGTTTAAAAGTCTATTTTAGTTAAATATTGAGAAATTCATTGAAAAGTCATGCAGTTTGTTGCAAAAACTTCTTTTTTTGGTATAAAAATGTATCTTTTTTGAAAATTCATGTTTTTGAAATTGTTCAAATTGTAATGTTGAGATATTTTTTTACGGAAATTCGAAATTTATTTTTCTAATTAAAAATTCAACTATTCTATTTTTTATTAGAAATTTATCGTTTTTAGTTGAAAAATCATGTATTTTCTTGAAAATTCGTTCTTTTTCGTAGAGGAGAAAATTTAACTATTTTTAATTAAAAATAAATTTTTTTTTTAATATCAATTAATATACTTTTAAAAGCGTTTTTTCTTTTTTGGTTTAAAAATGAGCTATTTCGTTGAAAGTTCGTTTTTCATTGACTGAAATTTTTTTCTTTACTGAGAATTTATTTATTCCAATTGAAACTTTAACTATTTTTTTGAACATTTTTTTGGTTGAAAATGTATGTATTTTGTTCGAAATTCGTATTTTTTGGTAGAAATTAATCTTCTTGCTTAAAAATAAAATTTTTAGCTGAAAATTCATCAGTTTGGTTGAAAATTAATCTGTTTTAACTGAAAATTTAACTATTCAATTTTTTTTGAAAATTGATCTTTTTTAGTTCTAAATTGAAGTATTTGATTAAAATCTGTCTTTAATAGTTCAAAATTAATCTTTTTCGTTGAAAATTTAACTATTCATTTAAATATTCATAATTTGAGTAAAAACAGATTTTTAACATAAAACTACTTGGTTCAAAGCCATACTTTTTTGTTAGAAAATTCATCTCTTTGGTTTAAAATCTAATTTTTCCAGATAAAATTTCATCAGATTAGTTGAAAACTAATTTTTTTAAATCTAAATTTTACTATTGTAATTTTGGTTGAAAACTAAATACTTTTTAATTCAAAATTCAACTATTTTGTTGCTAATTCATGTATTTTGTTGAAAAATAGTCTTATTTAATAAAGAAAATCTTATTGGTTGAAAAGTCATCTTTATGGTTAAAAAGTCAAGTATTCCGTTTAAATAATCATTATTCTATTTGAAAATTCATCTTTTTGGTTAAAAAGCAATCTTTTTTGTTGAAGATTGAATTTGTTTTTATATAAAATTCAGCTATTACAGTTGAAGATTCATCATTTTAGTTGAAAATTAATATTTTTAGTTGAACTTTAATTTTTTTAACTATTTATTTTTTAGTTGAGAAATTAGCCTTTTTAGTTGAAAATTCATCTTTTTTGGTAAAAATGAATGTTCTTAGTTTAAAATAAGATTTTTTTGTTAAAAATTCAACTACTTGATTGAAAGTTAAACTATTATGTTAAAAATTATTTGTTTTAACTGAAAATTTAAATATTCCATTTTTTGTTGGAAATGGATCTTTTTTAGTTCTAAATTTAAGTATTTTTGTTGACAATTTGTACTTTTTATTTGAAAATTCATGTATTTAATTAAAAAGTCGTCTGTTCAGTAGAAAATTTAGCTTTCTAGCTGAAAATTCAACTCATTTGTTAAAAATGCATCTACTTAGTTGAAAATGCAATATTCTTAATTAAAAATTAAGGAATGTTCAAGCGATTTAAACTGAATTGAATATACTACTGACAATTAATTTTACCGAAATATGTACTGAATTTTAAGTATAAGAAGATCAAATAAATTTGTGTTTAAATTATTATTCAAATTTATTAACTTTACGAACAAATTCAGGAAATAAATTAATTATTTTTAAGTATTATTTAATCGTATTAAAAAATACGAAAAAACATGGAATTCTCAGGGAATATTTTCCATGCAGTCTCAACTAAGCGTAAATAATTTTGAAAAAAGTTCAGATTATCATTGTTTAATTAAATATATTTATTTGCACATTTGTGTTTTTTCTTTACCTTTGCGCAAAAGTCTTTAAAATCCTATTCCACACTTTTTTATATAAATTATTTTATTTTAAAATCACATTTACATATACTTTTAGTTAATCATTTTTCGAACTAAACAATTTTCAAAATAATATTTAAGAATGAGCTTTTTTAAATTAAAATTAAATAAAAATTACGACTATTGCCTAAAGCGAAAGAAAAGAGTCAAATATGCAATTATATAAACATTTGAATAAAAATAAGAAACATTTTAAATAAACAATGACATAAACTATTTTTTCATTCACGCATAGGTTTGTCTTTTAAAATTTGTAGCAATAATCAATGGGCTTTGTTTGTAAATTTTATATACTAATTTAAAAATTAAGTAATTTTGAAATTGACTCTTCAATCTAGGATAATTTTTAAACATATTTTAAAAATTAATCATACTTTTGTCCTCGACTATCTTCTTTTTGGTTTGCCTGATCAGTCTTAAATTCGGTCGATCTAAGGATAAGCTGAGCCATTCAGAAACTTCAGCTCCACAATCGATACCTTCGACTTTATGGCCACAAACTTTGCCTCGGCACATTTTTCCATTTGTATTCTCTTCGGAAGGGTATAATAATGAAATGGATATTGAGGGCATTCCTGAAAATAAAATAGAAAATATTATTTTATAAAGAAGAGAGTTAAAAAATATATTTTCCACTCTATCGATAACAGGCGCCTTGCCCGGGAACCCGAGAATTAAATTAAAGGACCGGAAATTTACTTCTGATCGTAACATAATTCAAGTTTTGTTATTTTAATAATTCTGCTCAATTTAGAAAAGTGATTTCTACTTTATTTACAGTTTTTTTTTAATTATTATATATTTTAATTATTTACTTTATTTTAAAGATTCGGTAAAGAAATATAATTTCACTTGGAAAATAGAATTTTTTAGATGGAACGGGAATTTTTGACAAAAAATTATAATTCGTATTTAGATGAAAAGAGTTTACAAAATTCCGTCTTCCAAGTCAAAATTCGTCACAATTTAAAAGTTTCTTCTTGCAAAGTTTAGAAAAAGAAAGTACTTTTAAGTCGTTTTAAGATTAAAAGCAGTATTTCCAAGAGGAAATATTTCTGAATTGTAATATAATTTTTTGTTATATTTTTTGTTCGGAATTTACATTTTTCTATTGAAAATTCAACTACTTTTGGTTAAAAGCTAAAGTCTTTTGTTAAAAACAAATTTCTTTTGTAGAAAAATTCATCATTTTTATTGAAAATTCATGTCTTTTTAAAAATGTATTTATTATGTAAAAATGCAATTAGCCGTTTTTAGTTTAAAATTATACAATTTAGACGTAAATTTGTCTTTTGAAATTAAAAATTCATTTATTTCGTAAAAATTCACGAATTTTGTTTTAAAAAATCGACTTTTTTGGTTGAAAATGATTTTTTGAATTGAAAGTTAATCTCCTTGTTTTGATTTTTTTTCTTTTTTTTTTTGTTAATCTCGCTGTTTAAAAATTCTTCTTCTTTCTTCAAAAATCTTTTAGATCAGAAATAAATAGGAACTATTCTATTTTTGGTTAAAAGTTCGTCTTTTTTGGATAAAATTTCAAATTTCAAATCGATATTTATTATTTAAAAAAAAAACTATTTTTTCGAATTCATTTAATTTGTGGAAAATTCGTCTTTTTTGTAGAAAATTAGTCTTATTGGTATCTTATTTTAGCTACAAATTCTTTTTTTATGCTAAAAATAAATGTAGTTGGTTCAAAAATAAACAATTTTGTTAAAAAATTAATTTTTCATTGAAGATTCATCATTTTAATTGAAAATTAATTTCTTTGGTTCAAAAATTAACTATTTGATTGAAAACTTGCTTTTTTTTGGATGAAAAGGAATTTTTTTACCGAATATTTAACTATTTTTCTGAAAATTCATTTTTTTTTTTAATCACATTTTTAACGGAAAATTCAACTATTCTATTTTTGGTTAAAATTTCGTCTTTTGTGGATAAAATTTCAACTATTAAACTGAAAATCTATCTTTTTTATTAAAAAAAACTATTTTTTCGAATTCATTTAATTTGTGGGAAATTCGTCTTTTTTGTAGAAAATTAATCTTGTTGGTTAAAAATCCATCTTTTTGGTAGGTAAAAAATTCAAATATTCCAGTTAAAGATTAATTATTTTAGTTGAAAATTCTTCTTTTACGTAAGAAATAAATTTACTTGGTTGAAAAATAAACAATTTGGTTAAAAATTAATTTTTTTATTGAAGGGTCATTATTTTAATTAAAAATTATTTCTTTGGTTAAAAAATGAGCTTTTTGATTGAAAACTTGTTTTTGTTTTGGATGAAAAGCAATTTTTTCACCAAACATTGAACTATTTTTCTGAAAATCCGATTTTTATGGTTAAGAATTAAATTTTTAACAGAAATTATTTACAGAAGCTATTTTTCGATGAAATTTTATCTTTTTTGAATGAAAATTTAACTGTTTCGTTTAAAATTGATATTTAAAAAATATATCTTTTTGTAATTTATGAAATTTGTAAAAAATTCGTCTTTTTTTTAGAAAATTAATCTTATTGGTTGAAAATCCATCTTTTCGGTAGGAACAAAATTCAACTATTCCTTTCAGATGAAACTTTACCTTTTCTTGTTCAAAATTTAACAATTTGGATATTTTGTCTTTTTTAATTAAAAATTCACGTATTTCGTTTTTTAACCACTTTTTTTTATAAAAAATCGACTTTCTTTGGTAGAAAATAATTCTTTCTTTAAAAGTTCATCCTTTTTTTAAAAAAATATAAAAAATTATATGAAAATATATAAAATCTTCTGCAGAAAAATCATTTTTAATAAAAAATCAACAAAATACATGAATTTACCACAATAAAAAAGTAAACAATTTTCAGCTAAAAACAGAATAGTTAAATCTTCAGTTATAAAAATTAATTTTGAAAGAAAAAGCTGAATTACAATCGAAACGATTCATTTTCTTCACAAAAACACAACGAATTTTCAAAACAATATTTGAATTTTTAAATAAAAAAGGTTAAATTTCAACCAAAAATGGTACCTATAAATTTTAAGTGACAAAAAATTAATTTTTAACCGAAAAGCTGAGTTTTCAACTAAAAATTGAACCTCGAAATTTCCAATTAGAAAGATTTATTTTTTAACAAAATAATTGAATTTTCAACCAAATAATTCAATTTTCAACAAAGCAGTGAGTTATATTTCGAAACAAAACAGATGAATTCTTAACGAAAACAATATTAGTTTATAATCAATCTAAAAAAATAAATTTACTTATTAACAAATTGGTAGAATTCACAACCAAAACAAATACATTTTCAAGCTAAAAATACCATTTTTCTACAGGACAGTTGAATTTTTAAACGAATAATATGAATTTTCAAAAAAAAATTAATACTCAACCGAAATAATCAATAAATGAATTTACAACCTAAAGGACAAATTTTCAACCAAAAATTTTCTACAAAAAGATGAATTCTCCAGGAAGAATGTAATATTTGATAATTCAAGCGGAGAAGATTTTAATTTTAAGAAAGAAAATAAATTTTATCAAATTGAGTTGAATTTTAAAGCCAAAAAACGTATTTACAACAAAAAATATGAATTTTGAATAAAAACGTTTAATTTTCATTAAATCAGTTCATTTTCAACTAAAAAAATTTAACGAACAATGGAATGGCTAAACAGAAAGAAAACATGAATTTTTAACAAAGTAGTTTCTCTTCCAACCGAATAAAATATTTTGTTGTAAAATATTTAAAATCCAGTGTATACGCCTTTTTTTATTCTAAAATCTTCAAAATCCTTTTAAATATTTTGAAACCTTCTTTATTCTATTTCTGAAACTGAATTAACGTCGAAATTTTCAACTAATTATTTTAATATGTAATTTGAATATCATAAAAAATATTTACTTTAGCATTCTATATTAGCGGAGATTAAATGAAAAATTGCAGAAATTGGAATTTTCAAGCAAGAATAGTAATGAAAAATATTTCAAATAAACAAAATTTTTATTTTAAATTGAAAACAGTTCATTTAAAAAAATGAAAACAAATTAAAATTAAATTGCGAGAAAATAGTAGAATTTTCTAATGAAAAAAATAATTTAAACCAAAATCGATGAATCATAAAACAAAAAAAATGCATTTTTTTTCAATAGTTGAATTCTCAACCAAAACAGATTAATTTTCAACCATATAGTTGCGTATGTTTAACTAGAAAATATGGAAATTCTACCAAAAGAGTTAAATTTTCAACCGAAAAACATTATTTTTTAACAAAATAGTTGAATTTTCAATTAAAAAAAAATAAATTGTTCATCAAAAATGATGATTCTTCAACCAAAGAATTAATTTTTATCAAAGCAGCTTTATTTTCAATAAAAAAAGATGAATTTCTTTTTGAAATATTCAATAGTTGATATAACAACCAAAAAAGATTGCAATTTGAAATAAAAAACAGTTTAATTCAACAAAAAACATGAATTTTTAACAAAATAGTTCAATTTTCAACTAAAGAGATGAATTTTCAAGTAAACTGATTGGATCTTCTACCAAAAACATTATTTTTTATCAAATTAGTTCCACTGTGAACCAAAAAAAGGCGAATTCTTAATAAAAAATGCAATAGCTGAATACTCAACCAAAACAGATTAATTTTCAAACAAACAGTTACACGTTGAACAAGAAAATTTTGAAATTCTACCAAAAGATTTGAATTTCCAGTCCAAAAATAATTATTTTTAAGTACAATGTTAATTTTTAAGAAAGGTTTGAATTTTCATCTAAAAATAAAATAAACTGTCAATCAAAAATGATGATTCTTCAACCAAATAAATTAATTTTTATCAAAGTAGTTTCATTTTGAACAAAAAAAGATGTATTCTATTTGAAGTATTCAATAGTGAATATTACAACCAAAATATATTGAAATTTGAAATAAAAAACAGTTGAATTCAACCAAAAGATATTATTTTTGAATAAAATAGTTCAATGTTCAACTAGAGATAAATTTTCAAAAAACTAATTGGATCTTCTACCAAAAAATTAATTTTTAACACATTAGTTCCACTTTGAGCCAAAAAAGACGAATTCTCAGTGAAAAATACTATAATTGAGTCAACTAAATAGTTGCATTTTTTTTAAATATGGAAATTCTACCAAAACAATTTTTCAATAACAACAAAATTAACTTTCAACCAGGAACAACTTTCCAGTCAAAAAGAAAAAAATTCAACCAAATTGTTTTTTCAGGTCTCCTTTTCTTACATTCAAATAGCGAATTAGACATTTATTATAGATGTAAAAAATAAACCATTTCGTTTTTTAATTGTCTAAAAATTTTGAAAGAAAGCAGAAACATGAATAAATGTTTTACTTATTGCGGACATAAGTCATCTTTAAAATCCTTGAAATCTTAAAAATCTTTTTGAAATCTCGGAATCTGAAATCTTTGTAAATTTTTTCTAAATCTTAAAATATTTGTGAAATTTTTCTTAAATCTTTGTTGGTAAAATATTTTTTATTTATTAAAACCACTTAATTATTTGGAAGCTTAGTAAAATCTTTTCAAATCTTCTAAAACATTTTGAAATCACTTCAAATTTTCGAAATATTTTTAATCTGTATAGTATCTTAAAAATCTGATATATCTTAATATTAAAATAGTATATCTTTGGAAATGTTCGAAATTTTAGTGAAATCTTTGAAATATGGTCTATACGCCTTTTTCCAATCTTTGAAATCCTTAAAATCTCTTTGAAATGTTCAAAATGTTTGGAAAATTTTCGTGAAATCTTGGAAATCTTTATCAAATCTTTTGAAATATTTGTGAATTTTTTCTTAAATCTTTTTTTGTTATATTTTTTAATGTTCGTTGAAATCATTGAGTTATTTGAAATTTTATTGAAATCTTTCCAAATCTCCTAAAAAGTTTTGAAACCTTGTGAAATCGTTTCAAATCTTTTGAAAGTTTTGAAAAGCCTCAGGAAATTGCTGTAAAGTATTTGAAGTCTAGTCTACACGCCTTTTTTAAATCTGAAAAATATTTGTAAAGTTTTCCAAATGCTTTAAATTATTTTTAAAATCTTTGAAATATTTTGAAATCTTTTAAAATCTTTACTAATATTTTTTAATCTCGTGTTCAACAAAACCGTTGAATTTTCAACCAAAAAGTATTTCTTTCTAACAAAACTATTGAATTTTCAAACAAGAAATAAACTTTAGAACCCTTTTTACATTCTCATCAGAGAAGGTATTAGATTTATGCAAAATTTGACCCC